>DWON01000755.1:0-29487 GCA_018251015.1 Phocides pigmalion okeechobee
CAAATGTAATGAATTTTCACTAAGATTATTTTTAATTGTTATAATAAATAAAATTTGAAATGAAATTATTTTTTTATATTGACAATAATTATTTAAAAATTCACTATACATAATTCTGAAAAAAAGATTATTTTCTGTTTTCTTTAGTTTTTTTAGAAATCATTTTTTTTTAATGTTCGTAGAACAAGTTTTATTATAAAATACATTGGACTTACGATTTTTTATTTGTCATTTCCGATATTTCGAACCAGTTGCTTAGCTTGTAATCACGGCTAAACTTATAAGTTAAATATCGGTAATCAAATATACATAGTAAAATGTACAGATTCTACGATGATATTATTTTAAAATCATAAATTAACATGAACCATGTATAGTTACGTTAGTTTTGTTTACTCAAGTATATAAAGATGCCAATTAACTAGATGAAAGTGCTGTAAAATATCCCATTGCTAGTATTAATTATTTTTTTAGCTTAAAGTAATAAGTTGAGACTTCAAATGAATATTGAGTGTGAATCAATAAATAAATTATCAATTTATAACTCATTTCATCGTACCTTTGATCACTTAATCGTTCCTTTCCATTTACCCATTATAAAGAATTATTTGTGTAATCATACTGGTTTTCTCTATACAATACTGAACAATCGGACGAGAAGTAGTAAGAATTATATTTAAAGTCACCGCGTCGAGTATGAGCTATCTTTTTTGAACTATGTTGCTTTACTCTTCAACTTACTTATCCACTTGTGACTTATTTATCCAACTGGTCGATGATATGATCAATAAAATTAACCGTGACATCCGAATAGTACGATTATGGTAGCACCCTAATTCCATAATAAGGGAACTACAAAGTGTATTCATATATTTGTTTTCTTGTCTTTATTGAACATTGAATGATTGAAGTGGTCGTATGTAACAAGGTATTCTTTTTATATCAATATCACATATTGTTTCGGTTATTTATTTTGTTTATATAAATAATATAATTTAAGTTTCATTATTCGATTGCTACATGTGATCTTAGATATTACAGCAAAATATAAGAATTGTATTAGATATTGTGGAAATGTTTAATAAAAGCATGTAAAAAATATACGACTCTGAATGTACTATGTTCAACTTTTTATTATGTTAAATTTTAAATGATTATCAATTATATTTGACACTGAACGAGTGAGAATCATATATCTTTCTTTTTCTTTCATTCAAGAATTTTCAACTCATGTGACGTCATCCTCATAAGTACTTCTCATTGGTGGAATATCGCGTCATAACGCTATTATTAGACGGTGAGATCACCCTTCAAATTGCTTGTGCTGAAGTAGGATAGCACAATAGAAAAGTATGATGGTACGAAATAAAAGTGGGCGGTTAAGACATTTCGTAATAACAAAGTAAGAAATTCTCAGGAGAAGGGCATCCCCAAAGCGAGACCGACGTCACCGTGCAAACTGCACTCCACTGATGAGTGATGAGTCATCATTGTTGTGATCTCGTTCGCTTCTAATTTCTTTGACGCGCTTTTTATTTTGATGTGGTACTGTCATCAATGAACTGTCAGATAGATGTACTTATCTCAGTGTTCGATAGATAATACGTTGTGGTAATAGTTTTACGCTCATTCAAACAATTACGTAAATCTGGACCTGTTGTGTTAGCGTGTTGAGAACTTGAACTGATGACGATGAAGCTTGAAATAAGTGATAGCCAGTCCAACCACTCGGACTTCTCCTGTGATAGCCAATCATCGCAGGGGTCTTCCACAAACGAGTTCGTATCGTCGATGCCTACTTCGAGATCTTTGCTAACGGTAAGTTCCTACTAGGCTCTTGATACTTCCTTGACTCCTAGTACGTACTTGTCGATACGTTTCCAATTTTCGTCGTAGTCATTATTGACAAACAATAACAGGAAATAGATTTGCGTATACATATTTTAGTACGTCAGATTATAATGAAGTACCTATTTACAGAAATTTATAAATAGGTATACAAACAAATGTGGACCATAATATAACCATATTTTCCGGGTACACATCGAAATAGCTGACAATTCACTGAATAAATTTGCATCATTAACAATATTTGAACACTTATTGCATATACTACATACCATTAGTCAAAAATTAATAAATAATCTCTAATTCGTATATTTCATATCATCTCTCAAAAATGTTTAGAGGTTCTTATATTTATTGCTCAGTGGACCCATATGTCGTAGGCTCTTACAATAAAATGGTTGTTACCCAAGGAGCGAATTAGCAATACCACAATATAAAGATACCAATGGTTCAATGCTCCATTTGCTCATGGAACAATCTTCAATATAAGTGCCCTATTACTGACACTGATGTAGGTCATACATTTGTGGCTCGTGTTGCCGCATTCATCTGTATAGTTGTCCTGTCCAGGTGGCTTCATTGGAGTAATACCAAATATCATGGTTATATACTATCTTATATGTATATAATGAAGCTCTTGGTGAAACGGGTGGGCATAGTTCACATGGCTCTTTTTCATATGTCAATTTATACCGTATTGCATGTAATGACTGATTAATTAGAAACATATGATGAAAGTCTTCAGTATTTCTATTTTATTTGCGGAGCTACCACAAAAAAATTAAAGTGGATGTTATGGTTTTGTCTGTTCACCACCTTATTTTTTCATTTGTCATTTTCATCTTACAATGACAGCATTAGCATCCTTATGATATCCTCTATGTTTTATAAGGCTGAACATAAGATATCTTCCATTGTAAAACTCAGAAAATTTTCTGTAATTATCTTCAAGCCTCATGTTCATACATGTATCTAAATCTATATATGTATTGCTACACCTGAGGATTAAGATGGTCACCACATATGTAAGTGAGTGTGCAACCACGTGGTTTCTGTGAAAAGTAAAAATTGCCTTTCTATAAATGGGTTGGATTTGATATGTCCTTGGTTAAGCTGTGCGGGATCTACCAACTAGTTAGGTTGTTCTGGTCTGCAAAGACAATTATAAAATAATATGGTAACAGTTGCCAATATGTCTAGTTTATTTTTTAATCACTAACCCACCTTGTGCAAAACATTTATATAATTCTAGTAATATATGATAACGTTAAGCTGAACACATATCACCTGATAACAAAGATATGGTGTTCTGTATTAGTAGTATTTCCTAGAAACTGTTGCTTATGTCATTTGTCATAAGTTTGATTGTATTCTTGAAATAAGTTTTTTGCAAACGGAAAATGTAGTTTTATTGTTAAAGATAAAGATATTTAGGGTTAAAAATAGGACTATTAATAAATTTTGCAAACAAATATTTTGTTCATAGCTTTATTAAAGAAAGTTTTTTAATATACTCACAATATACACACATTTTAAGTTATAACTTTTATCAGTTATATGAAATTTTTTTTGGAGGCAAAAATTTAAATTTCACTTTCAAAGTTATATGGATCATTGAAAACTTTTGTCACTTGCTTTAACAATATAGTGTAACAATAAAGAAAGCATTGTGAATACCCAATATATTATAGCTATATTTATTTTCATATTTACAACAATGAAAATCTTAAAACTAATTACAATAAAAACCTAATCTAAACAATGTAAAGGGGGACTCCCTTTATGTCCCTTTGTGTCCATGTGACATGGTTCCAAGAACACACTTATATAACTTGAAAATACTTATGCCTTTTCATTGCTATCTAACTGCACAAAGATATGTCAAACTGTTCTAATTAAACGTTATGTATTATCTGTGTAGAAGTACATACGCACTTTGTGTACAAAATTTGAGGTTGCATAAGTCAATGTTTTCGCATTAAAGAAATAAAATAAACTTCAAAAAGTTGGAATGAGAGGAAACTACATGCAATCATATAATATGTCATTTCAGGTAAATGACTCGGTCCTAATTTACAGTTGCATTTATTAATGTTTCACAGGAAAATTGATCTTAACCTTGTTACTCTGGAGTTAGGGAGTTTACACAAACTACGTCTTGTATGACTTGCAAGTTTTCTTTTCCTTCTAAACTAATTTTTTTATTATCCTTTATATTATATATATGTAAATGCACGTATTGTGAATCAGTTAAAGCCTACTAAAAAAATATGAATAAATATTCAGTGAAAGTAGTTTTCATACATGTTATTACTGTTATCCTCAAAGATTTTGCACATGTGTATTTTCAAGCCAGAATACAGTTGTTCAAACAATTACTGTAAGAGAGAAATAGGGGACTAATGACAAATATAATGATATCGGTTTCTACACTCATCATATCATAATTAACCCATTACCTTCCCGCTGTTGGGTATGGCACTCAGCCCAAAATAATTACACCGTCACTATCCTATTGCAGGGCATGATTCTCTCTTCAGAATGAGAAGGGTCATAGTCTACCATGCTGAACAGCAATCTTTGTAGGGACTTCATATCAAGTGGTAAATAATTAATATGCACATTGTTTTGAAATATTTGATACATTAATGTAAAGGTTTTGATCCCTGGATCCTATGTGAGGAGGTGGTGATATCCTTAAGCTATTGCAACCATGCAACTGTCTAGAGTCATATCGTAGTCTCTATGCCTATAAGTTGTATGTTATAAATATTCCTTTCTCATTCTTTTACCATCAAGTTGACCACAAGTACATTCATATATTGTACAAAACACTGCATGTTATTATAATATCAGCTTCGAGCCTCTACAGATGTTTTTGTTCAAAGAAACACGTGGCTATATATATACCGAATACACCGTCCATATCAACATTAATTTACACAACCTCCGTTGTTTTGGCTTACACAGTTTTCCTTAGCTTCAGTCTGCAGGCAATGTTTAAATACGAAAGCTAAATTAATTTATTGTTTCAGACCACGTCCGTATATATACATTTAGGTATGACATCTTGTTGATAATACTTATTATCATTAGTGCTTAGGAGACATAAAAAATATCGACATTTATATAACGGTATTTAGTATTTAAACTTCGTATTATTATTATGTTTAAATTCGTAACGTTCAATTGGTTTGCACGTTATAGATTTAGGTGCCCAATATAAACTATATGGATACTATATATATTCCCTAAAAAGATGGCCATCTTACCTATAATGTTTTTTGGTTATTGCTCAGTTCCTAGTCTATATATCTAAAATTTGGGACAAAGAGCGCCTTTAATTCTGGTCTCGTTATAAGTTAAAGTATTTTATAAGCTAAATCATATTATAATTACTTTGCTCTATCCTGTAACTAAGTAATATCTGAAAAATAGTAATTATTTAGTATAATTGTCTTTTAAACAATATTTTTCCAAATACATATCTATGTATATACTGTTTATATTTCGCTGAAAATCATTAGAAAAAACGTTAAATACTAAACTTAATAAAATATCTAGCCACTTCATAACCAGTTTTTTATTTAATTAATTTGGAGCCAAATCTGCATTTCCAAATAAAAAATCTGTTGCAATGAATAAATTTATATTCTTCAACCTTAATTTTTTTTTCATTTTATTGTTTTTGTTTCTTGGTCGATTCGATCACTAAACTGGTTATCTAGGAAATGATTATACCGCGCAATGTATAACTGGGCTGTCACTCTAATTACATCCCACTGTAAAGCATAGACTTCTTTGCAGAACTGGTTAAGACCTGGAGCATACTTCCCAGTTGTTCCAGAGCGTAGTTTTATTACAAGGGTCCAAACCGTGTCGGATGATTTTAAAATTCTTACAAGCAAAGGTCACCTGCCACATCTCGATAACAACCGGGATATGTTTAAAGTGCGATCTGAAACACGCATAAACTTTTTGCTACGAGCGGTCATCCATCCAATTACTGACGCAATGCTTATATTATTTATATAAACCGATAAAACTTTCTAGAAATTCCTAGAAATTCCTAGGTGTTAAAAATTAGGACCTTCGGCACCATAAATACGACCAGATATGAACCAGGAAGTGGAAATTAGTTCCGTACATTATTATGTATATTTAACCAAGATAAAACAGTGATAATCTACTTTTGGAAAGATTATAGCCTCACACAGGGAATCCACAGTTGCCAATCGGCAAGTATATTTTGATTTTTCAATTATATGCATTGTTGTATGCAAATTAAAAATAAATAATGGTTAAAAAAACGAAAAAACACGCATTTATAAAAAAATCCAACGGTGCTTTTTCAGCGATCTATTGATACCAAACACCCCAGGTTTTTTTTTCTTATTTACACTTTTTGTAGTTGGATTTTTTCATAATATTGTATTGTCATCGGTCCTTGATACGTGTGCAAGATTTCAAATTAATCAGACTTCTGGAAATTAGTGAAAATTATGCTCAAAGATTCCATTACATACTTACATACAATTCAAGCCAATAAATGCGTGTTAATTAATCGTCACTTGCTTTAACAGTAAAGGAAAACATAATGGGAAAATCTACATGCCTTAATGTTCTCCATAAAGTCTGTTAGGTTCATGCATTTTCACTCAGCTACTACTAGGTTATTGTCTCAACCTTCTTATTCTGCGAATTGACCCACGGTCCTCACAGGCATAGTAATAGGTTAATCATTAAACAATAATTTTTTACCTACAACAATCTAACCGGTAATATTGATACAGTTAAAAAAAGTATACTATGCGACAGTTCCTCCTGTTTATGTGAGTATGATTCTCACATTTTAATGGTGGTAGAGCCGTTAGAGCTCGTCCGAGGCGGCATCACGGCCACCCTCATAACCCGCCGTAAAGCAACATGTTCCTCATGTATTGTTTTTCGGTTGGGGAGGTGTGGTTGCCGGATACACATTATTGGAGGCGAACATCTTAGCCTCATGAGGAACGCATCCACGTCCATCCTTAAATAAAACTTCTGTTCTATTTGCGATTGGACGTGGTTGTCCATGGGCTGCAGTGACTACTTAACATCAGGTGGCCTGCATGCTCGTTTCTTACTCTTTCGCAGTAAAAACCCTTTTTTACCCTTTCGCCCGTAATCTATTCTGCCGGTAACTTCGAAGCCATTGCAACCGTGGGACGACCACTTTCGCTTTCCTTCTCTTTCCCTTATTTTTCCCCGGGTTCCGCGTATTTTGCATGTGACAAAAGTTGCCAACATACATCCAGGTCAGTAGATGTTAAGTAATCGCTGCAGCCCTTATGGGATGTCTATAAATCATGAAACGAGACTCAGGAAATGGAGGTCGTACGTAGCTTGCTTCTGTAGACAACTGCGATGGTTGCCTAACTTGTATTGTAGCCGAAACTATACCTTTCCAGTCGAAACACAAGTTACTTTATGTCTAACTATGAGGGCGGCGGTGGTAAATTCCCAGTGAAACTAGTCTCGGATCGTTTTAAGATATAATACGAACAAAGTTACATCAACAGGGTCAAAGATGTAATTAATAGTTACTGTACATTTTGCAGCCATAAAGCCATAAAGTAAAAAGTGAAAGTTTTGTTTTTTTATGTAAAATTTAGTTTGAGGAAAACACGAATAACAACTATTGAATGGCATCGCGGAGTGACGTCACAGTTTCGCGGAAAACTCGAGCGGACTGCGCCCGCGCGGCGGAAAACATGCAAACAACTACAAACTTTTGATACAGCAAACGTACTAACTTCATTATTAACGAGTTTCATTATATAATTTTTAACTAATATAATCGCAGAATTAATACATTTTACTATGTACCAGTACTCATAATTTAACGATTTTGATCTTGGTTCGCCGTGACCACGAGCCATGCAATTGGTCCGAAATATGCGCAATCAAAATTAAAATACGTTATTCGTGGTGAATACCCAGTACATAAAACAGTTGCATTATATTGTATGTAAGTATAGTAGCAAACCAGATGTGAGGTAGTCAGTGCAGCCCATGGACTTCCTCACAGAACCTCAAGCAAGATTGGATTCCTATTTGAGACAGCACCTATATGCATTGCTACCGCTCAGGACTAAGACGATCACCTTGTTTCAAAATGTAGTTGGCAACAACAACTTTTCTACGAAAACACTTTAAACTCAAGAAACGAACGTAAACCAAGACTTTCTTATTGCTATGTATTTTTAGTTTGATTTCCTGAAAGAATTTAGCATAAGAAAATCGCATAAAATTTTTCATGTCAACTAAAATATTTTCAAGGCAAATAATATTAGTATCTAGAAAATTAGAGGATACTTTTTATCTATTAAAATGTCTTTAATAGTTTATGAAACTGACAAAGAGGAAACATTGAAAAGCTGTTATTATTTTCTGTATATATTTATATTTTTTATATGGCGCAGTTGAGTAAGCATTTTAGGAGTTCTAGATGGAATATTTAATGTATATTTTTTTACTTTAGTATTGATTAATTTTGTATTCTATTAATAATAAAGAAATCTTATCAAATAATATGTAATAGAATAAATGACCGTAGAAAATGTACACCTTAATTTTAGTTACCTATTCTCATAAATTACGCTGTAATGTATAAACTAATTAAAATGTCATTCGTTATTGTGGTATTGAAATATTCCGACTGACGGACAATGAAATCCAAACAACAATATATTATGTAATGAAGTATTTTCGGGTTTACCTTAAATTTCACATGGAATTTAATGTAAATATTTTACAATGTGGATAAAAGTATGTATGCTTTTTAATTAAAACTATACTTTAGAAATAATTTGGTTACACCCTCTATTTACTGTTACAACTATTTACAGGTAAATATAGTATAATTTTATAACATGTACACATATATACGGGCTGACAGTTTTTAAAATAATCAGTTTTCAAAGGAGATAATTTATAATTATCTTCTAGAGGTTGGACAATGGTCACCGCCATTCATTAAATATTCATTTTTAAGAATTAAAATGAACTCTTTTTTACAAATTTGAAAATTGAAGTCTATAGTTATATATAATGTTATGCCAAATCTCACACATCTCCGTGCGCGTAAAGACCTATAAAATGGGTATTTATTTTTCTCTGAAATATGTCCCATTCGCAAAATATTCGCATCCTCAGTTGTGAGTGCGAAAATTACAAATAATTCGAATACGAATACTCTCAACATCCCTGCTGTAAAGCAGTAAAATGAAAGAAACGACCAGTTTAGCGCTATTTACGCACACTGTTTAAATTACCACTTAGGATGTAATGTGTACTTATTGTAAAAACGTTGATTTTTGGTCGTCGTATCCGTTCTAGATTTTTCTTTTATATTTGAATAAATTGATAACGTTTAAATTGAAAAGAGGTCGGGTACAATAATTTCGATTATAAAAGCTTTGTTATTCACTCGCTATGAAATATCCTACCCAATCTTGCTATACCTAATTTGGGACCGGCTGCCTTTCTAACGTCTTTCAAACCATTATGTAAAAAATCCTCTTGCTTTACGTAGTCAATAATAAAAGAAAACGATTATCAGAAGTATTTCGTACAGGGTAGCGTCTTTTTCAATTATGTTCTGAAATATAAAATTTAACGTAAATCGAAAATCTTGTTTTTAGAGATAGTTGTAAGGCTCCTGAATTGTTTAGTTCTTTAGGAGGCCCTAATTGTTTATAGGATACATATTTAACGTCTTGACACACAGATTAATAGTTTTCAAATCCCCAATAGTCAAATATTATTCTGACTAATTTAACATCTACTAATGAAACTCTATATACCTACGCTTTATGAATCTGTATTCCTTTTATTTTACTATTATTCTGCTCTAACATAATATTGAATCCTGTCAAGGTCACCGTTTATATGGCTATCCACTAATCGAGATCGATTCACGTGTGTAAATATGTTATGTCTGTTGTAGGTTATCGAGGACTTGCGTATTCTGCTTACTTTCCTGGTATAAATTATTGTGATCGAAATTTTTACAACTATCAAATTTCAGTTTTACTAGTCAAGTAAATATCAAAGGGTTTGTGATTTGTAAAGGTGGTAGAACAATAGTTCGACCGGGGAGGTACCACCGCCGCCCTCATAATCCGCCATAAAACATTTTTGGTGTTTCGGTTGGAGAGGCGCGGTTGCTGGCTACACTTTGAAGCGAGGCGACCATCTTAGTCCTCAGGAGTAGCAACGCATCCTTTTTTGAGCTCAGATAGGATTTCGGTCGTGTTTGTGGTTGTATACTCTTCTCACATAAAGATTGGTCATGTTGTTGTCGTAAATGTTCACGCGAAAAACAAAGATTGCTCCACGATGGATTATGAGGACGGTCGTACCTCCAAGGTTTAACGTAAGTTCGACTATCTATTAAAAAATCCTTTAACTAATAAGAATTAATAAGTTGCAACAGTCCAATAATTCCTGAGGAAAAAAGCGACCTTCTTACTTACGTATGTGTACAAGAATGATACATAAAAGTTAATTTTATGTCATCTTAGTATATAATACCGTAGTAAATATAAATCATTGTTTAGAACATTTTCAATATTGATATATTATGTGCGTAATTGCAATGTGAACGATTTTATCAAGAAAGAAATAAAATAAAATATCACCATTTGAGCGTAGCGAAATAGAAAACTATTTATGTATGCAGTGGCGGATTTACCAGAAGGCTGAGTAGGCTTGATCCTGGGGCGGCTGATTTAGGGCCGGCAAATCTGATGACTAGATTTTTTTGCTACCTAGTAGATATCAAAAAGATTTTTGCATGACGGTTGTATGATGTCATACAGATAAAAATCTGCAAGAAATTTTGCAGTAATTATAATTATAATATAGTAAATAATGTACTGAATAATTATACCGATTTCAATCTTACGTGTCGACCATTATGTGTGACTATTATTTGTAGCTCAAAAATCAATCCAAAAATGATTTTACATGCGATTTCAACGAACTTGTTGGATTATAAAAATTATGTAAGACATCATAATCGTGTAGGCAAAAGTTGTACAACCTATACCTTGAAAATTTCTAAATCCGACTCTGTATGTACAATAGGTATGCATTTGTACATTAACTTACATTAGTTACGTATTTAAAATTAGTCATGTGACCGTGACTGTCATTTTTACGCCAATGTAATATTGACCTCGACTTACGAAAGAAATTATTCTCTGTATAGTATAGGCACAGTACGTTTCTCCATTCAGAATCGTAAGAGCCTAGGAGTTTATAAAGAGTGGTAGAACTCGGTAGAACGGTACAGGTCGTCTCCCATACAGGTGGACCGACGACCTGATAAGAACTACGGGTAACCACTGGCACAGAACAAGGTCTGAGTGGCGGTATTTGGGGAATCGTGGACACGCAAAGGCTGATGGATGAATGGATGGATGGGGCAAAACTTTTAAAAGGTCACTTCCGGCACTATCGTCTCACCTATCCCTGTATTATAGCAGAAGTGGTTGAAGAGTGTGAACAGGCAAATTAACTTTCAATGTGTTTCAGCTCAATACTCAAGTATATTTAATCGTCTTCATGTATGACAGTATATACGAGTACTCGTACCTGAAGATTAGAAAAGTAATTTTACATAAGTTCATTGCAAATGGCTGTGGACAATATATAATAATATGAACAATACTTCTATCGGAGAGGCACCATTTCCACTCTCATTATCGGTCGCAAAGCAATTTTTTTGTTTTGGATGGAGAGGTGTGGTTGCCGGCTACATTTATAAGCGAGGCGACAATCTCAATCGTCATATTCTACGTCATCAGGCAAAATTGTACTTCGGTTTGAGGTAGGACTTGAATGTTCATAGACTACAAAGACTACCTCCCATCAGGAGGCTAGCATGTCCCTTTGCTACTTCGTTTTAATAAAAAGGAGAATAAGCGACAATAAAGTATGATCTTTTAGGACTTAAGATTTAGTATTTATTATATATTCAGTTATAATTCCAAGTTTAGTTATATTTATAATACGCATATTAAATGAGGCTGTAATTTGTAACACTAGAACACCTTAATATTTACTTTCAATTGACAGACTAGGAAACTACTACAAGGCACTAAAAAAATTAATCATGAATTTTGCCACCATATTATGCGGAGCAAAAATTGTGTGGGAAATCCCACAAGTACATACATTTACATACGTAGTTTAAATAGTAGATAGGAACCATGCTGTCTGTTGGTCATACGTGAGACACTGCAGGCATGTGTATTGATCTAGTATCGCGAGTAGGGTTGCCAAGTCCAAGTATAAAACTCGGACTCTGCAATAATAATATTTTAGAACGTGTAGAGCTGAATGCAGCATAAACAAAATATATTTCAACTGGACATACTTTGTTCAAAGCACAACCTTTTATTTTTCTTCCTTTACATGTGATATAAGCTGCATACGTCCATGTAAAACGTATTCCGACCCATGAGCGTCTAACCAACTAAATACAGTTTGCCTAACTAAAGTAAGCTACAGATGCGTTGTTACTCCTGAGGACAAAAGTGATCACCTCAAAAAGTGTCCATTTATTAATTCAGACAACCTACTAAACCTTTCGAATGAGAACACACCATTACTACACTAATACCCACAGGCAAAAAGTGTGGAGGTGGTGCCATCGCAATCGAACATCATAAAAGTTCTACTATCATTAATTGGAATACTAATAAATCGCAAGACAGCCAGTGCGTCGTCATCGGCGTCTCATTCCCAAATCTCATCATATCTTGTCAAAAGCCTTAGAGCATACCAGAAAACAGACTGACTTTTCCTAAACATGTCCGCCTAAAGTTGGATGCTTGGTAAACCGAATTATGACTGAAGTGTTACGTCATCCTTATAATCTATATCAGTGACAAAATTTGTTACAGGAAATTTCTTGAAACTTATCGTTTACTTGCAAGTGTATTACATTCAAAGAGATTTGATATAATATATTGATTTTTCCTTACTTTAAATTAGTAGCTAGGACACCAAATTTCTGCGGACAGAAATTTGCCTTTAATATTTACTCTTTATCGAAATCCTTCTATCCACATGGTTTAGGTTATATTAATTTTACTATAATATTAAAAGAAATAAAGTTTTAACCATGATCTATTTTGTCTAAAGAGTTTTAGAATTATTGTTTATACTATTTATTTGTCTTGACCTGATTATATTTACAGATAAAACATAAACTTACATTGAAACAATGACGGACTTTCAAGAAAAAATGAAATAAAAATCAATGTAAGTTCAAGGTTCTACAATAAATTAACGCGCAAGTTCAACCCTCAATTCGAGGTAACGATGCGATCATGCTTGTTTTGAAACAATTTCCCAGGATTGGTCTCCATGGTGATATTGTTTACTTTTTAACACAACATCAAAATTACATCATTAGACTTATTTTTTTGTTATACTACATTTTCATGGACATAATTGTCTCCGTAATCCTAGGCCACAAGATCTAACAAGGTTTCATTAAAGTACCACTTTAGAGTTTATCGATAGATTTCACATACTGTTTGAGTTGAAGTTAAAAGTCTTTAAGGACCTAAATATAATCATAATCAAGTTTTATACGTACATTACATTTTGTTTGCAGTGAACACTTAAAATCAATTAGACGTAACAGTCAAAGGGACTGTTCCTAAAGTTTTAAATATTATTATCATTAATCCATAATCAACTGTCCTCTTAACCGCAAAACTGTCAATGTAATATATATTTAAATTTTCCAATAAATGTTTTTACTCCATTCTTTGTGTTGCGGTCCGCAGATGACTAGTTTTATGATAACAATGCTATAATACGTAAACTTTATTTTGTTATTCAATTCATGAGGATCGGCAACGACCCAGTTCACCATATTGAAGTAAATGTGTCAAATTGCTTTGTATTTATTTGGTTACCTCACCTTCACACACATAAAATTATATTCCCAAAAGGGCTTGTTAGAATTATATTATTAGTTGTAGCAAATTTTGTGTCACAAACTATGGGTGAAAAACTCGTGAAAAACAAACTCGGCACATTAGTTATTTGGAAAATATTTTCTCCAAGTGTCATGTGAAAAGTATTCGATTGAATCATTGAAACAATTTGAATGTGTTTTGAAGAGGTTGCAAAAATTTTGGCTTGGTGGACGAATTGTTAGAATACCACGTAACATATTGCATTTTGGTTCTGCGATAGATATTTGCGCGTGCGCGGTACGCTCGCCACCATCATACAAAACTGCCGCGACCACGCGAACTGACTCAGTCTGATATAAAACATTCTAGCCAAGAGTACGTTTACATTCACAGAAGCATTCTTATGACTCATACTTTTATCTACTAGTGAATTGACACGCCGCGATTCAAGTTTTCGGCCTTGCATTCGATTTTTTACGTATTAACTTTTAGTGAATAATTATTGGGTAGGACTGTTTATTGTGAAAGCAGTCTTCATGTCTCAGCTGGTGCCGTACCATCTCCTCAACTGCGAGCAAGACGACAGTCTCATGTTCGCGAACGCCACGATGTTCGACTATCAAACAGATGAATACAACAAGCCAATAGTGAGTATTATCATTTATCATAGTTTTGTCAGTGGAAATGACTCGATCTAGCCGGCGGTGCACCACACCACCACACATTTCGTGACGAGAGTAGTAAACAACTTTCCAAAGTTTGTTCACAACGCGCGTAATTTCGTCATGTTTGTTTTACTGGTTTAATCGTTTTCGTTATGAATTAAGCAGATAATATGATGATCCTTCTGTTATTAAATAGTTATTTAGATGAAGAGAATATATTTCTTTATGTGTGGTGATTTGTGAATTATTTCAAAATCGTATTGTTATTAAATACTTACAATACTTACCTTTCTTCCTATTACATTTATTAAAAACATATTATCTCATCTTAAATATAATATTTTTATGTGAATTAAAACTTTATTTATATCAACCGATTTTTCTAGACTGCGGAAGTTACTATTTGATAAAAAATATTACGCTGCTTCGTTGTTTTGTTATATCAAGTAATTTTTCATAGTACTGGTAGATGGCGTTACAAGTCGCATCATTAAATTGATAAGCGATCCAGTGTAATAATTCTTATCAACATTATTATGAGTAATGCTTTATTTTTGTTTTAAAATAAATGTGCTGTAATTGGGTCGATTTTCAAAAACCGCAATCAATTGTTAATCTGTTCATTATCTGTTTATTTAATAGATGTTACAAATATCAATATAAAAAAGTATTATTATCCTTTATATTCATAAATATATCCTAAAATCCGTTAAAATTATCCTTTTTTTGGTCAGCTATAAGCTTATTTACGTCACAAATCGTACGAGGCGATGACGTCATGGTATGATGTCAGAGATGTCCCCACTAGGCTCCAATGCGTCCGCGCAACCGATTGAGAAGTTCCACGAACTTGTTGGCATCTGTGCCAATATTAATGAATTCGAATCATTTGTTTTGTTCGTACCATATTTTGTAGATATAATATTTCTATATTCAACTTGTTTTTGAGAATTGTTATCTTTTGAAGCCAAAGCCAGTTCTAGTAAACAATTTTCCTTGTACAACTTTATAAAGCGGACACATTTTACCTTGTTGCAATGTTACGCGGTTAATGTCACGTATTTACATTGTGTATTCTAATACAATTTATTAAAACGTTTTTGTGTAAGCTATTTCATTCAGCACTTCCTTAACTACTGTTAACGTTATTACTTGATCAATTTAAATCTCTGTTGTGTAAAAAATCACTAAAAAGCCTCTGAACATTAATGTTTAATTCGAAAGTGTTCTTTAAAATAAGTCTAACAATAAGTTTTCGTAAATTTGTTACTAAATAAGTAAACCGGATTTCAATAATAGAATATCAATAACAGTTTGATTTTAATAATTGCAACGAATAAATGTTTTAAGGGTCATACAGGTACGACCGTCACAGTCGTAGACTAGTTTACTTTCAAAACATGTTTGGTAGATACTAATTCTATGCATGAATGAAATCCTTGGGTATTCCCAGTGCGGTATAGCGTACTATTTACAATACATAGTATAGGTAACCGAGTAACTCAAAATATTAAACTAAAGCCAATTTCATTTGCGTCTCAAACGGAAACGTTCTTTGTTCCGCGCGCCCTGCCATTTGGAGGTATGGCATCGGTCGGTCTAGAAACAACTGATCTTTTCGGATCTGATAAACGAGTCTATCAATTGCGCAAGATCACAACCGGACTTGTCGGTCGGCGGCGGTCGGCGCGCCGGTAGCGATGGTAACCTTTGCGAGGCGAAAACTTCAAGTCCGGCTGACTTGACCTACATCGCGCTTGTGAAATTTCTCCTGCGCTTTGCTACTTCCAAGAACACGTACGTTTGGGATTCCCCACGTGCAATCGTTCCACCGCAATCCACCGATTACTGTCAATTTTACCTTTTCACATTTTTTATACTGCAACAAAAAAACTACTTCGTGCTAGTAGATCGTGTTGATTATTTCTAGTAGGTCCCTGTATTGCGTCATTTGGCGCAACATCGATATGTACGGTTTTTTGTTGTTTTTGCATCACTATCTGAATAGTATCTTGATTTGAAAAAATAAATTGGACTAACTAGTTGAGTTGAGCAGATGCGTTTGGTCGAGCGACACCTATTAAACGGTCGTGGTCAATAAAGGCCGGATGTAGACAATTTGTTCTAATTGTGGTGGACTTAGAATCGACCACATGGTAGAATAAGGAATCATATTAGATATGTGACGTCTTAAATTACATTCAGTAGCCGTTGAATCATTGCAAGTAGGGCTGATATTGCCTAACTGAAAAGTACAGGAGGTTTATATGTTATTTAGACCCTTAAATCTTATTATTACTATAATCAGGGATTATAGAGATATGACATGTTAGCTTTACCTATCGTACGTGATTCTGCGAATCGCGTGATTCATAGGTGATTAGTCCAAAGAGCGATGGTAACATTTTTGTTGATATATTTATTAATTTGGTTGTATACTAAATTGGAGCTTCCTCCCCTTGCGATGGATTATACTTTTTTAAATATAATTATATTCTCTTGAAAATGGTTAATGTTGGTTTTAATACTCTTAAATGTAATGTTCATAATTTTAAAATCAATTGTTAACTTAAAGATAAAAAAGAAAAGTTTGTGTAGACACTGATGACCAATAAATATTCCCATAGTGACCTAAAAGTGGTAGCCTCTGAAGCAAATAAACACTGTTGTTACTGTTAAGTGGTTGAACCAGTCGTAACAATAAAGGTCGGCGGTGACTTTTTTATTACCTCCGTTAAAGATAACTTGGCCAATGTTATCCATTTTGGTCCATTACATAAAGTGTTGCCCATTGTCTCTGTTACCGACATCGCTACTTTCCTAAAAGTCCTTCAAACGCTCCTTTCAAATTTCAAACGATAATGTCTGTCAGGTCTTGAAAGGGGAACAAAGATTGTATTGTCTTTCGTTGTCTACCATATTTTTTATTTCTTTTCATACTGAAAAACCGCGTAACATTTATTTCCCTATTTCTTCACTGTAAAGCCGAAACATTTTAAAGGTTTTAGATATATCTTCCTTCATGTGTTTTCCACTCGAAAATATTTAAATACCCATGGTGATAGCGATTTGGAACAGGATTTTTTAAAATATACCTTTCGTTATATTGACGTATTTAAATGTAACCGCAGAGTCTAACCGCATATACGACACGAGAGTTATCGTTCTGCCGACGTCAATAAATTAGTTTGCAAGTGACTGAGTGTGTTAAAGTTGCCTACGCATAATCCATTCTGTTACTTTATGAACTACGGTTTCGACTTCATGATGCAAAACGATCCCGCGCGAAACGAAGGCGGGAATGGATGGTGTGTAAACTATTTAATATTTGATCGTAATTCCTGTGTCACTATGTCGCGTTTTGTTACCTGTCGACGGAGGCACTAATTCACTGCGCCCGCGCCATGCCCCGACGTGATCCAACATACCACCCACGTTAAGGCCTATTGCGAATTGCTGTAACTTACTGTACTAACATTATGTCTTAGTTGGATTTCACTTACAGATTCTGTGGACTAACAGAATAATTCACCTCTAGATTATGATCATTCAAAGGAACAATTTTGATTTCATTCTTAATATTAATGTAATTCTAAATTGTTACTCCTGTAATAGTTATATTTTATCATTGACATTTAGCGTCTTGATGTTACGGCTACGTTTCAAATCTGTGCGTGTATAAAACACTTCTTACACTTATAAATTGATGTTCAAATAACCTATTTAATTATTCCACCGTGTTCAAATAATAATTTATTTCAAAACATGCGATATTCGTTTTGATCCAACTCACGCATATTATGGACGATAGCATTGCAGTGACGAGGACCGAGGACGATCGTTATCGTCCCGGCCTTAGATTGAAATGCAAAGCGTGATATGCGGTATATTAATATAATCATTTCGATGAGTTATGGTGCATGCAGCCCAGATGTTGTACATGCGTAATGAGGAACGTTCTGCACTTTTATGATGCTTATTGCATACATTTCATCGAATCAGGTCCAGAGGCACTCGCCATCTAAACTACATTACTAAATGAGTTCGATAAGGCGGTGACGGTGAGTTTTTTTTATTTCTATCGCACTTTTTAATTTACATAATTAGAGAAACTAGAAAAAGGGAAAAAATTGATGTAGTAAAAACTACATTATATTTTAGAAATTGTTAATTGTAAAATTTCTATCTTACCTTCACATTTGTATTAACCATGTTACGAGGAATGTGTATTCTAAACACATTGAAATGATAAATGCGTAAAGTAATATATTTTTTCCTTTAGAAGGTCAATTTGTCGTTGATTGATGCTCCCGGAGCGTACAATTTAGTCACGGTGCTTATAAAGGCCAAACAAGGATTACAACAACAAAGGATTTTCTCCTGAAGATCCCTTTTATTGTTAAAAGGACGTATTCAATTCCAAACACCTTCAAATGTTTGGCCATTGTAATCTTGAAGACCATTGTAAGATTTATGTTTGCTTTTGGTGAGCCTCTAATGAACTGTGTTTTGCAAAAGTACGGCTAGATCAAACATAATAATGATATTGTACAGGATTTTTACAGAAAAAGCAATATCCTATTTAGCGAAGATACTTTTAACATCACTGAAGTGTAACACGTCGTAAATCATTTTCAGCAATAGTCAATCGTATTACGAAGTAATATGGCTGATAATAGAGTTGTTGGGGCATGGGAAAGTGTACCAATTAGGTAGTTTGGAAGCTCCGTTAAGGTGGCAGTTAAATGTTTGTGGGCACGCTTTGGGTCGTCCGGGTGCCGAGTGAGTCATCGATGCGGCTCGCCCGGTATTCCACCGGACATTCAATACATATCTCAGCATAGAACCAGTTAATCGTCTACGAAATGTTCCGACAAAATTGTATATTGTACCACCACCGTCGTTTCTGTAATCTTAACAAAGAATTATCGTACAAATTTGCCAACTTAATTTTCTTTGTTTCACGAAGCAATAACAATTACGTCACGATAATAAGCATGGAGCTGATATTTACAACAGCTGCTAAGTCCTTGTTCCGATTATGGGCATGAATCGTGCTTGCAGCTCCGTAGATTACTGACATTTTCCACGTTTCCGCCTTGACTGCCTTATTAAAAGATGTCATACTTACCGGTGCACTGCACGTGCATTAGATTATTGTTATAAAATCCTTTGGACTACATTTATGCACCATTTACATAGAATTGCAAGACCGCCTCTTATGGTAAGATATAAATTGACCCAGTTGCGAGAAACAGGAATGTCATTCAAAATGTGTGGGAATTAAACTTCGATATATGACGTACTTACTTACGACTTGTATGAATGTCGGATATGGGTTTAATGTGAAACGTGTCCGTGTTATGTATTATGATATATGGTCTGCTTTAATATGCCCTCGACACAATGGAAGTCAATTATGGAAGTGTAATGATAAATTATATTTTATGATAAGGGATGAATGATTATAAACATCAAATAAATCGTACACATAATCGTATTTTTTGTCCTTTCTCTAATTAAATAGACTGAATTAAACTTTAGCTTCACCAGTTTTATCTTTTCTTAGTATCTCCCTCATCCGTGACACTATTGTGAGTGCTGAATAGAATAAACTTTATTTCATCCCACAACAAAAATTGTGATAGACGGCACAATAACAGCTCTCCAATACCGACGCCATTATTTAATGAACCCTCGTCAGATGAAAAGGTCAAATTATTTGAAAAGATTAATCTCATAATTCATGTGGGCCTAATGCGTCTCGCCAGATTTCTCGGTCGACAGTCTGACTTAAATGACATAGATTTTGTAACATAAGCTACTTTTTCTATCCACCTTGTTATGCCTTCGTTTTCTTGATGATTTTTGGGTTACTTGTTTACGACGGCGAAGTTATTTAATATGATAAATTCATGTAAGTAATCTTCATTTGTGTATATATTATTCGGATGAGGAATCATTGTCGCGAGCGTGCCAGTTTATCGAGTGTAATGCACTCGTAAAGGTTTACGACTTCGCCTGCATTTTCAACGTCAATGTTATTTAAATCATTTTTGAGATCCTCTGTATTCTGGACTGAGATTTTACGTCGCTGATTTTTATCGACGACCGATAATTCAATTTTACGACATTCCGCTGAATATTGTTACTCGGTAATTTCAATGGGTTTTTGTTCGTTGTTAAGAGGAATTCGGCGCACGTCGGGCACATCAAGGTCAATAAATTACAAATTACTAGAGTTTGTATGAACATTTATTTTTTTATAAACATAACTTCTTTTGTAATATCTACGTTACTTGAATTTAATGAAAAGTTCTCCACGTTTATTTCTTTGAATCGGACGGTTAATATTATTTTATCTTTTGATTATCATTATACTCTCGTTTGTTTGTATACTATTAGTATTTTGTACAAAATTTACATAAAAACAATGTTCTTAAAATATCATCTTTAGGTATTAACCGAGATGGTTCCACACTACTTGAGTTAAACGGTAAACAACGATTTGTGGTCCGATTGTCTGCTTGTTTGCTGCAATTCTTCGAATCCAATTTTGTATTTAGCTACTCCCACGCAGTTCATTATTCCGGTACATGTCAAAAGGTCTTACGTTCTATCGAAAACGTGTTTTGCGGTCCTCTTCTTTGTTTCATTTGATTCTTTCCACACCAACTCAGTATGGTGCGACTTTACTTGAATTATATCATGTAGTCTAATTAAGTTTTTCTCTATTAGATTATTCCTCCGGCAAGTTAAAACTGTGCGGTATAAATTTTCTATGAAATTAAAATTTGTTATGAAATTTTAATCACGTAACGAAGAATTAAAGTCAAGGAGATATTCTGTGAATTATGTAAAAAAATATATTTGCATTTTTTTTTTTCACGCATCACTAATCTGAGCACACGATAAATAAAACTATTTTCCTCAGTCTTTCTCTTTCAGGTTGTTTCTATTTGTGGCTAGTTGCATCGTGCCCTTCCATGTATCGCATTGTTTGTCTTCTCAAGGAACATCGGTATACGACATAGCGATAGTAACCTTAGTCTTTGCAGACAGAATATTACAAAATATTTTATAATTATTTCAAGCACCAACTTAAGTATCAATTTAACTGTTCTAATACACGTGTGGAGTGTACAGTCGAGTCTTAACCACTTCGGAGCATATTTAGAACTATTAAAATTGTTTACTTTTATGGGTAACATCGTAAAATGCGTATATTTTAAACTGTTGTGTTGTTTTAGTTATTACGTTACTGCAGTCTTTAGCCAGTTATGTTGTTGCAGTTTGTATTTTCGGTGTATCGATTATTTTGAACTAGTATCTACTCATGTAATTTAGGAAATCGATGATAAGCTTATTATTTTTTAGTTATATTGTTACGTTCTGGGTTAATAGATGCTTTCAAAATTTCGAAATTTGACTGCGTCATAGGTGGTCAATAATATCGGTTGCTCGTGCTCGACATACCCGCACTAATTCAATTATTCCGTTTATGTAGCGAGCGGATCGCGTTGCATATTGAATTTCTGCTGGCCCGACGTACCTCAGCCCAATTAGGAGGACACTAAAAAGGTTCTGCGTTTGTTTGTGCCTCATTGTTCTCACCGGTATCTGGGCTGCCGCTGTAGTTTCGCAATCGGTATTCTGTTTCCTCGTCTTTTTAAGGAGTTGAAAGTTGTCGATTTTGCTGCGAGACGGTTCTACACGATGCAGTTGTGAAATTGCGCGTAGGTGCGGTGCGGTGCATAATGCGCGGGGGCCTGTCTGGTCGGCGGCGACGGCGGCGGTGGCGGAGTCCTCGACGGGTGCCGAGGGGCGGCCGGTGGTGTTTACGATGCACCGGCGGCGCCGAGTGGGGCGTAGGCGTCGCCGGGGGGCGTCGCGCCAGGCTTATCAGACGGCGGCGGGGCCGGCGCGCGAGCCTCACTCCACGGTTTACCGCTGGCCGCGCGCCTCGTGTTGTGCACGCTCGCTGACACCGGTTTTAGATAACAAAAACCTTTGTCCAGTCGAAGCATAATATTTACACGCTACGTTCATCCTCTGCACCGCGTAGTTTCTGAGGGGGTTTTCCGACGCCGACCGACATCTGTCAACCGATTGTTTTCGTTGCGCGCACGCGTGTCGCGCCTGTTGTATCAAGTTACGACAAGTTTTTGAAGTTTTTTCATCGGTTAATGTTCTTTGTTGCATAGTGAAGTGCGAATATTGGATTGCAATTGCAAATAGAGGAATCGGGTAAGTTTAACGTAAAATTGTAAAATGTTGTTTGTTCTTAATTAAGTAGCAATTCAGGATAATGCTGTCAGTGTTCGGTTAAAACAATGTTTTCCTCATTACCTCTCATTGCATCATGCTTCGTCAATGAAATTTTTATTGTTGTTTTCTCATGGATAGTAAATGCAGTCCCGAGAGAGCGTCGATAAAGGGTTATTTTAGTACTTATAACAATCAATCATCCGAGAGCTAATAGGTTCGGTAATCAGTTGCCATCGGCGCGTCGCGTGGTAGTGGCGGGCGCATGTGACGCCGCGACGCTGCGCGCGCGCACCGTGTCATCGTTCGCGGTCAGTTGAACGAACCCTCCGACGACCGACGTCAACCTTGCCATAATCGCGATTATTTGCATCGCCATTGTGCCCACTGTGGGTAGTAAGCTCGCTTTTAATTATCCTGCTAACGATACCCACAATGCCACCAGTCCTACTTGCCACTGCCAAAAACACAGGTGAAATTCGATCGAACGTTAAGTTCAAAAGATTAAATTCTTTCGTATGAACTTGACTTATCAGCGCAATTGATAAGGTTATTGTAATAGTATTTATGCGTTATTTCCAAATAGTTTTGAACTTCAATGACTTGGTTTAAATTATAATAGTTTAGAATTATTCATATTTTTTATTTTTTTAATATTGCCATAATTACTTTATAGTGGAAGATTAATATTGAGTTTTCAGCAGTTGTAGTGAGAATAATACTAATTATAGTACTGTTAACTGGCAGATTTATCGTTCTTAACTGCTAAGTCACTAGTAAAGACGCTTAACTGATTTATTCTCAGTCATTTTCTTTGTATCATTGACATGTATCGGATAAGTTCCTTATTGCACGTTATAATCTTCTTATATATCAAATTCCGGTTTGCGTATGTTCATAATTCTTCTTCTTAAATGGTTTCTACAGCCCATTTATGTATATGGAAAATGTATTTGAAGGATGTTCTCGTGTCAACCCAAACAGCGCTAAAATCCATTCAGTTTGTAAGCAGCTGCGTAGCGACTCCTGAAAGCTGGGAAATAGCCTCGCTTGTAAATATTGTCTGCAACCTCTAACATTGCAATCGCCAACAATTGTTTTATACCGGATTGTGAGGCAGTGGTTGCTCCAAGTCGAAATGTAGTTCTATCACCTATGGATGTTCTAGGGATTTATGTAGTTTCGGTATTGGGCCTGTTATGCCGATTAGAAAACAAATGTCCATGTCAGTGACCAATTAATATAAGGTGTCCTGCACGCTCATTTGCAACTCTTCTAAAATAAAGAAAAATAAAAAACAAAAGGTACCGATTTACTAAATTCTTTAAAAAGAGCTCGTAGGTAATGTGGAAATACAAAGGTTTATTTTTGTATCCTTCTGGGTAATATCGATTATCTGGCCGATAAGATTACTAATAAACAATATTGGTTGGACATCGCTATCAGAAACGATGGCTTTCAAGTATACTTGTCCAGTGTACACATAGATATGAATAGAAAGACAAGGATTTTAGAATTCCGGGTTGCGGTACTTCAAACACGCTTGTGTACATTTCTAACGTTATCTAGTCTCTGGTCAAGGTAATGGTACCGGTTGTAGTGTAACAATTGTAGACGGGAATAGATATGTACGAGTACTGTAAGCCCTGATAGTCTATTGATAAGGTTCTGTCCTCTCACGCTGGGAGTTGCAGGTTTGATTTCCTGGCACGCACTACTTTTTCAATGTTACGTGGTTATTATAAATTAATCTTCACTGGTTTCAACGAAGGGAACCATCTTGAACAATTTTGCATGTTCGACAGTTCTCCATTGAAGTCTCAAAATTGTGTGAAGTCTAGTCATCCGCACTTGGTCAGTGTGGTGAGTCCGCCACACTAATCTAACCTAACCTTTGAAAAGTATGTTAGGTCTACGGATGTGCAGTTAGCTAGCATAGTGACTATGGCTTAACCATCTCATTTTGGAAACACACTAGAGACATTTTAGCCTGATTAGTTTTATCCTGCATGCCAATACTCTTTATGTTAAAAAATATAATGATTAAGTGACATAGAAAGATGTTTAGTACTAATCAATCTAATTAAACTTTTTATTTGCACGACAATAGGTGTTAATATGGTTCTAATTATAAGAATTGGTCACAAGGAATATGAAATACAATAAAATTCAAATATCACTTATGCATTTATTGTTACATAATAATAAAATTAGTCCAAAACACTGTTTATCATTTATCTATATTGTCATATTTGTCTATATTGTCCACCAAAACGTGCCAAAATAATTTTTCACTACAGTAATTGCTAATAGTAGTTTTTGTAGTAAATGTGTACTTAACGCATAGACCCCGTGCCAGTGATAGAACATTATCAATTTACGAGTTATTCTGAGACAATAATTCGTAAAATGCTTCAGAGGTGTATTATGAAGCCTTGTGATTATCAGCTACGTAGGTAGAAAGAGCACAAGTGGCCACTCTGCATTATTGATTTTTTTTACTTTTCCTCGAGATTGATTGATTGAACTTATCAAATGACAATTCACCTTATTTATTAAAGAAAAAGAAAGGAAAACACGTAAATGCTATGGTTATTATAAGCCAAGGATCCAATTTCCTATCAGCTAGGTATTTGCAATTCCGAGAAAAATTGCCGCTTTGCTTGAAATATATCATCCTTGTTACATTTAATGTTGATATCGTTCAAAACAAAACGTATGCGGGTTGGTTATTTAAGAGTTGTTATAAATGCCCTTCGCTTTAATTAGGATTATAAAGGGGACCAATGTTTTTATATATGTTATCTTTTCACAAGATTAATTGCTTTTACATGAAGAATGAAGGTTTAACTTTTTTTATTGTATTCTTACAAGTGTCAATATAATACAACGAAATAATACATATCCTATATAGAGACCAGAGATACAGGCACTCTTGTGTACAAAATGTTAGACAGATTAAATTCGTAGTTTTCGTTTTAAACAAAACAACAGATAAATAAACGGTTAACGATAAATCATGGCCATAGACGAAAGTGACAATCGACAAACGGGCTTGAATCCAATTTTTAGTTCATAATGTCTCCCTTATTATTTATGATATTATATTATTTTTGACAACCTTGTGAAGAACTGTTAATCACATATAACGCGATGATTACCATAAGCGTTAATATAACCGATAAATTAATTTACAATGCGTCTACAACATAAATCTTGCCAAGCAAATATCTAATCAAATAGTCAATCAACAGTTTATTACGGTTTTAAATACAAACAGAATTAATGATTCCTATTCAATTAAAATAAAAAACAATTTACTTGTATGTTTGTACATTGTAGTCTTACAAAGCAATTAATTAATTTGATATATTTTTTATCGCTTTGGAAGCTAGCAACGTTCGAAAGGATCCTTGGGCCTTCTGCCAAACGAATGCTTATTACATTATTATTTCCATGTATCAACAAGCGACGCAGTGTCGTAGAATTATAAAGCTCAATCAAGGAGATATGATTGATAAATGGTAAAACCATAGTTTGATCAAAAAGGTCCAACTACCCCATAATCCGCCGTAAAGCAATTCTGTTGTTAGTTTTGTGTTTGTTGTAGATTAACGCTTTTTAATTCAATTTAAGCAAATTAAGTAAATATTAACGGTATTTAATTGCTTAAATCGTATTAAAAAGCGTTAATCGTGAGTACCCGTTATATAGTAAAACCCAATAATCTACTCCTTTTTTTTCTTTATCGATATTCTGCCGCAGTTTTACTTATGACGCCGTAAGTCATCGATCGACACCGTTTTTAATAGTATCTGCTTTGTTAGAGCTATTGGTACGGTTTTACGTCAAAGTAGTGTAAATATGTTCCGCACGCATACGTAACATTTTAGATTTTGTGCCAACAAGCTTATCTATTGATCAAAATCTGTATTCATTATCGTAAATACTGTTTCACTGCCTCTTGCTCCTCTCACAATAAGAAAGGATAGGCCATAGTTAACTACGCTATCTGGGTAGACGATAAAGACAAACACGCACAAACATATACAGAAACAATAATGAATGAATTAATAATTAGTACAATATATGCAATTCTGTGTTGGCCATAATAGTAAATCATATAAAATGTAAATGTATAACATAACACTATTTTCCTTTGAGTGACTATTGGATTACCAAATAAATAAATTTAGGTTTTATGCCTATATTTTCCTATGGAATTGTAATTTGCACTTTAAAATATCGCGTCAAAATAAAATAAAATCGAAATCAAAATATTTTTTATTTTGATTTTGTTTTTTTTTTTGTATTTTGCTATGGCGTTATACTTTGCACTTTAAAAATCTGAATTGGCTTCCCTTTAGAATCCTAGATTGTTCGTGCGAAAGAACGGAGTTTTACTTCTAGGTTGCTTGCTAACTTCATATTTTCTTTCAAAATAATTTATACATATGAAAACATATTATCCCTTAGTATGTGCCAGTATCATCTCACACTAAAAATGAGCCTAGAACGACTTACCTGTAATTCATCGCTGGGAATCTTCCTAGTGCCTACATAAAATTATCTATATTATATATAGGAAATGTACATAACAAAATATTAGTTAAATATTGGTTACTGCTTATTAGTTAATATTGTCTGTGGTCGAACTTAAAATTTTGGCTCGTCTGGCAATAATATCAATGTTTACAGACCTCCTTACGCATAAAACTGTCCACTTTAGAGCTGTATCTCAGATTTCCGCTTACCGATAATATATTTTTTCTGAGTGCCAATGGCATATTATTTTACAAGTAATATCACTTTCGTTGTTGTCTTTAAAAAGTGTACAACAATATTCGATACTCAATTATTAATATATAAATTTATCTTAATTTTTTATCTTAGATTTTGAAGCTATGGGCCGTGGGGATCTGATGCGAGATTATTTTTCAAGCATCTGTCCAAACGGTTGATAGAATCAACAAACTACAAGAGAGCTGGCACTTACCTCGGTCAAAGAATAAGTTTAGCTACTCAACGAGGTAATGTTGCAAGTTTTCTAGGAATTCATCCCAAAGACAGTAATGTAGATGCAGTATTTTATTTTTAAGTTTTTTTGTTATTATAACTAAGTTTTTAAATTTGGTTTTTATAATTTAATATAGTTTATATTTATTTACATTATGTATTTTCACAAAATAATAGTATAGTTACTCTTATTCGATAAATATATAAATTGTATTACGATTTATCTTGATCGTAGTATTGTGACTAGCGTAATCGCACACGTGTTCTCGGCCTAATCTTTAAGAAAACTGCGTACTTTACCTATTTGTAATCTTAAACGAAGTTTTCTTTGTTTCGTATTGCGTATTCAATTTATAGCATTTAATACGCGACTATAAAAGTTTATTTCAATTAGTAACATTTTAAGGAAAACCTAATGAAATGGGAATTCTAATTTGATAATGGGTATTTCCATTCGTCAATCGTTTCGTTATAATAACATTATCTTTTCATTTACCTATGTTATTATCCTATCATTTTTTTTTTCGACCGTAAAATCATTAAAAAATTGCATATGTGTACTTTAGTTATTTATTTAAGAAACAAACGATTACTTAATTCGGTTAGCATATGTAGTTCTTAAAAGTAATACAAAGATCAGTGAAGTTTCCACTACTTACTAATACGTTACATGACATATTAAAATTACATTAAATGTAATTAATAATTGCCAGCCAAAGTACATATTTGTTTGGAAACATCCGTTAACAATGTTACAAGTAATTATATATTATTTCAATTTTAGTTTCAATTGTGACGGTAGTATCTGTAGTTATTAAGCGGAAAGTTATTAATATTACGCCCATTTCAAGCGTTATGCAAATCTTGCGTTTCGGTGGAAAGGTGTGGATCGCGATCCAAACTGCAGAAGAATGCTATAGAAGAATGACAACACAGTACAGAGGAACACCGTGGTGTTTAAGCCGGTGGAAATCCATCTAATAACCAGCTCACCTCCCGACTAAGTGATATCCATGACGGATTTCCGTACTTAAAAAAAAGTGTTGATTCTCACAAGTCGTGCATAATTTTTAAAATAGTTTATATGTAGTGTTTTGGCTATCAAAACAAGTATTTAAGTTTATCGATCGAGAATAAACACTAAACATTTTATATATATTTTTGAAAAAGTAGTTGTAGTTTTCTTTAGAATGGATTGTGAAATATGTCGATGTGTGTTCGGTCAATTCGTGGAAAAACGATAAACTGACGGCTATGCGTAGATTCGGATGCCACTATCTGTTACTGATAAGCTCTATGTCCTTTCATTTTTTCGTACAAACTGGTTTTTAAAATAGAGGGAGAAACTAAATTCTTATCGTTGAAAAAGTATGTAAGTGAATTTTAATACAATTTAATATTAATCCTAATAATGTTTCTCAACACGACGACCCGATGAGACTTGCCGTGTTAGTAACTATACCAGGTGAAAGGTTCCAGATTCGATGCTTGGCTGTGCAGACGTTTTATATATACTAGTATATATATATATATATATATAGTATTATAAAATTGTTACTTTATCTTGTGATTATAGTAACAGTTTTATAATAAAGTAAATGAAATAAAGGTAATACTACTACTACTACAGATAAATACAAATATTCGCTTGTCAGTCGTAGATTTTATCATTGACATTGAAAAATTATAAATGGTTAATAATTTTTCTG
>DWON01000756.1:0-29472 GCA_018251015.1 Phocides pigmalion okeechobee
GATAACACGTAATTGAAGCAAAGAAGCGATACGGTCTATTTGGAGCGCTAGTGTGATATTTCGAAATGTAATTGTATCAGTTTTTATATGTGATTATTATATGTAGTTTGTTAGAAAAATTACAATACCTTTACATGAATTTTTGCAATATCAGCTAATCTAAAACACATTACATACATTAAAAAAGTCTGAATCGCCCGATAGTTTATAAATTGTCTCCCTTAAAATCGAGGATTCTAGGATATCACACTATAATCGTAATTGGGCAATATATTCTATAACGTAAAACGTAACTTCATGCCACATGCAATTTTATATGAATAGGTAATATATTTTATTTTAGAAAATTTGTATTTCACTATTGAAAATAAGATTATTGTACCTAATACTTGTTTTTTACTATCATCATTGGCAAAATAAAGTAGCAACTATTACTAACTGACATTATCATAACATACAAAACTTGTATTTTTGTTAAGACTGAAGTCTTAGTATAAATTGATGTGTTTTAGGTTTTGCCATACTTTATTATATGGAATAAAAAACATCCTCTTCAAATAAAATTTATAAGTTATGTAAATTTTACAATACGTATTTTAATGTTAGATACATACAAAAAATTATTCTAATACCTGTTTTTTTAAAGTATCCCTAATATGATCATTGACCTGGAATTTTGGACCGTGTCCTGGTACAATCCAGTCGACTAAAGATGCTATTCTTGATCTATTGTTCCTTTGTTGAACAGGGTCCTCACTGCCTGCTTCTTGCCACAGATCGGGATTTTCAATATCTTCAAACTTCTCAAATAAATCGCCTATATATAATTAAAAAAAACTACTTTGTATAACTATTCTTGCAAATAATATATTAAAAAAAATGTCCTTTGGAAATAAACTATCATCAAGCTAAAAACAAACCGACAATTCACTGAAATATTATATTAATAGTATATGTGTATCATCTACGAACACACAGACAGAATATCCACCTCCAGTTATGTAGCGCCGACATAAAAACAGCACTTTTATTCGGCCGTAATCCATACAAATTTGTTCGTACAACACAGGTGTGTACAAACCGCAAATGCATTGCGCTAAGTAATACATAGCAGTTGTAAGCCAAAGGGAAAGTGTAAAATAATAGCAAAAACACAAACAAGGCTAAAGTTATACATAAAGTCATACCAGTAATAGCTACAGTTCCTTCTTTAGAGGAAACTAGTAATGTTACATCTGTTAATGTGTGCCCTGGTGTTGGCATCACCTTTACTTCATCATTGATAACATATTCCTCACCTGTTAATAAAGACTGAACATAAAAAGATATTTTACAAGTGGTAATAATATTTCCACCATCATAATCTGCTGTAAAGCAATTTTTGTATTTCAGAGAGGTGCGGTTGCAGGTTAGATTTACAAGTGAGGTAACTATGTTAGGTCTCAGGACTAGCAATGCATCTGCATATGGCTCCAGATGGAAGTTTCGTCGTCTTGGAAGTTTGATGTGGATGTATATTAGCTGCAGTGACTACTTCACAACAGGAATCCTGCATCCTTGTTTGCTACCATTCTAAAAAAACTAACATATTCACAAGAAAATGTAAACCATACCTTTGTCAAATGGATGTATAAAGTACTTGTCCTTAAAAGATATACTAAATCCAACAATATGTTTTGCATTTAAGAAGAGGTTGTTATTTCCAATATGGTCTGAATGGCCATGAGTAGAAACTACATAATCAATATCAGCGGGTGAAATGTTGTGTTTCTTGAGACCTGAATATTGAAATGAGATGAAAACACTTTCCCTGTGGCTTAAAAGACTGATGTATAATGTGCGGCGAAACGCGCTTGAGTCTTGTACACACCCATGTTGTACATACAAATCTGTATAGATTACTGGCGAACGAAAATGCCGTGTTTACATCGGCACTATAAGACTGGTGGCGGAGATTACATCTATGTATTCAAAGATGGTACACAGATGTTAAAAAATACAATATTTTACTGAAATGTTGGCGCATCTTCAGTCTAGACAAATATGCTTCAGGTTAATGCCACCTCCCACAACACACTCTATCCATGTAATATATGAGGACCACAGTCAAAGTGTTATTCGAAAGTGTAGATACCATTTATTATTAGTTCAGAGTCCCACGCTGTCATTGTATCCACAATAATATTGTGAGTTCCTATTACAAGTGTGCATGAACAATTTGCTGTCATTTCGTCCTCTGCACTCATCGTTGAATATCCATCATGTAATATTATAATTTCGTTCATTGTGATCTCTCCCTGTAACAAATTTGAAATTAAAGTTATATATTTATAATGTCCACAATAATACCTAACAATCCACATGCACAAAGAATGGATAATATTATTTATATCTTCAGAATTCTGATCTAATCTATAATGAGACTGTATGGCACGATAAAGGGTCCTACAGTCACTAACATATTCTAACTCTAACAGAATAAGTAAGAGTATTCCGTATAAAAGATATTATAATCGCCTGTTTTATAAAAATCGTTCCATAAAGTAAACCTTTTGTTTTCAATTACATTATGTTTCACTCTCTCTGCTGTAAATATATTAAAAAGTTTTGTTTAAAACGTATAGCATATATTATTATACTCTTTGAATATAAATCTACTATATACTGTAATTTCTATGATATATACACAAACCTATTTTAGTTATATAGAGGTTTTGTTTTGTTTATATTTTGGTTTCAAATTTCCCTGTATCAGTCAGTGTCACTGGAAAGTGTATAATTGTAAATGTCATGAAGATATTTCGTCTAGAAACAGCTATTGGATAATTTGTTGCTGCTTGAAAATTTGAATCAATTTTTTAATATAACACGCAAAGTCAGACAAATTGATATATCTAGAAACATATTTTCACAAACTCCTCTGTTCAAATTTAAAACTTTAAGATTGTCATAAGTAGAACAATGTCTACATGTCTGTTGAAGATCATGAGAAAGATTTCATGTTATCAGCATTCCGATATTTTTAATACTTACTGAAAAAGCAAAATTATTTTAAAACAAAAAATAATTATAATATAATAGCTAACAATATTATAGTAGTACTGTAATACAACAAAATTATAGTAGTTTTAAATTTGTGTTTTTATCACATGGGTTGCATTATCACATAAGTGTATAATCTATGGGGTTCGAGTATGGATGAATCTGTTATAATCTCGTATAATAGTAATCCAAGTCTATTTCTTTTATTTGTACAAAGATATAGCATAGGTACATAAGTAGAAGTACCAAGTCAGTTCTTAGCATAAGTTTGGCTGACGGCTGTCCACCTGTCAATCTGTGTATATCTGTCTCTTTCTTTACCCAGCTGTCTTTGCCGGTTATTTTTAGGTTAAAATCTAAAATAAATTCAAGAAACCCGCGGCGGTAGAGTACATACTTTGTTATGTAGGTTATTTTAAAATTCCAACGTGCGCCAATTTATTGTATGTTCATTAAAATTGCGCATTTAGATAACTATATATATAAATTGCTAGTTCATTGTGATTCCATTGTTTACCCAGGGTTATGAAACAATAGGGAGATCTCTTCTGCCGCCTACGGAGCGTCAGATAAGTGAGCCATGTCCGGTGATGTACAACCAAGGAAGCGCAAAGATAAGAAACGGAAGAAAGGTAAAGAACGTAATTTATGATTTTGATTTATCTTATTTTCATATTTCATCTTATAATATAAATTGTATAAAAAATCTCTCTGTAGTTTTAAGACAATAGATATAAGAAAAGTTAAAACACCTTGCCGAATCTTATACACGAGCATTGTAATTTTTTTTATTTATTAGATATAAAATAAATGATATGTTTTTTTAATGATTTTGCTGACTGGATATTTAGTTACTGGTCTCTGAATGTTAATAGAGAATAGTTGAAATGTGTGTAGAAAATTGTGGAAAAGGTGTTTGACTTAATTATAAATAACTTATATATGTAGCATCTGAGCTTACTGCAAATCCTAAGATGATATCCAAGTTCAGCGAGCTTGGTAATAAACAGTATAGCTTTTACTGCCATAAGAGCTATGGATCAGTACAATAGTCATAAAGAAGAGAAAAATGTCAAGAGACATGTACAAATTTATAAAAAAAGCATTTAATTTTGAATGAATAATGTACTAGCTTGCAAATGACTTATAATCTAATCTTTCTTACACTTTGTTCAGCAGCAGAAAAACAATGAATTGTCATGAACTGAGGAAACTGTGCATGCCATACATATAAATAAAAATATTTATTTTATTCTTAAAGCATTATATTTCATATTTTTTTATATATGCCATTGTTTTTTTGTCATACTTCCAGATGAGTTGAGCGTCGAGGAGCATCGTGGCACAGCTGCAGTTTTTGGCGAGGGAGATGTGCTTATGCACTCACAGCATGAGCATGGCACAGGGGGACACTGGTGTGCAAAGATCATATTCTTTTCACTCCTAGCTGTTCTAGTTACTCTCATTGGATTAATCATATTGGAAAATAGAGGCCTTAGTGAGCGTAAGTATTTAAGAAATACATTTATAAGTTATCAAATTGTTTTAAAATATAAATCTATGACTTAAAGCTTGTTCTGTTATTTTATGGGTCAAATGCAACATAGAAACGAAGAATGCCTACATGTTAAATATATTGTTCGTCATTTGTTTTATATTGTTTATTTAAGTTGAACATAGTTTAAGCTATCCAACACATGTGTATCTGGCTTGTATTTCCCGTACACATTTTATAATACAGGAGACAATAATATGTGAATAAATACTTATTTTGCACTAATGCAAGTAAATTTTAATACTGCCATGACATCATGAATAACTCTATAAGCTAGTGTCAGTGTTATCTTATTTCCTCATTAAGATTCACCTTGAAACAATTTCTTAGTGTGATTTAAATTACAGTGGAAGCAAATGCAGTAGAATCACGTTACTCTGGAGTACTTGATGGATGGATAGAGGATGCTCCTGATGATGATCACCATGACGAACATACACTAGAGTTGAAACATCATGTGAGTATCAAATAGTCTATAACTATAACATTGAATATTTTCATAATACTTCATTGTAGATAGTAGTAAAAGTCTACATAGAGACATACTGTGTAACTTTGGAAGCTGTAATTTCTGTCAAGTAGGACATTCCTCTCTTATCATAATAAACTAAATTCATAAAATTGATATATTCGTTAGTATTAAAGGTAGCCTGTAGTACTTGCCTAGAGACATCTTCATTTAATAGTATACAATATACAATATACAATAAATATTATGCAGTTAGATAATTGATATTCATAATTTTATTATGAATTTGTTTGATTAGTATACAAGAATGAATGTGCAAACTTTGTAATGGTTAATAATGATAATAACAGATATAAAATTTACTCAAAAAATACTTAGGAGCATATTGATGATGATAACGAACATGTATCTGAAAACGATCACGATTTGGACGATAACGATGAGGAACACGAAGAAGAAGTGGATCATGATGATGATGATGAAGAAGATCATGATGGAGAAGGTGAAGATGAAGACGATGAGAACGATGACGATGGAGACGAAGATATATCCAAAGAGGTAGATGATGAGGATGGTGATGATGATGAAGATCAACAAAGTGAAGCTGATGAAGAAGATGACGATGAAGCTGCAGACAATGGTGAAGATGATGAGGGAAGCGAAGAGCAAAATGTTAAAGCTGAGGTGCGGTTCCATCTATAATTAAATTATAGATTTATTTTCCTCAGAGCACAGGAGTTTGCATGGCATTTGTGTAATATTTAATTTTGTCTTATGGAAAAATATACTTAAGTGTATAATTATGAAAAATAAATATGCTTGATAATTATCAAAGTCGCAAAAATTTTGTAAAAAAGGAGTAACAAGCTCTTATACTGCAATATAACCCTATATTTTGCTTAATTCTATAAGATGGAATAAATGTAATTAATGCATGATTTTGTTTATATAATGATGCCATTATAAATGGATGGTATGTTGTGAAATTGAGCAGGCTAGCCATGCTAGAGATGACGAGGCTGATGATGATGATGATGACGACGATGATGGTGATGACGATGATCAAGAAAATGCCAGTGATGATGATAAGGATGATGACCAAGAAAATGCCGAAGATGATGACGATAAAATAGAGGCTAACGAAGAAGACGATAGTAATGAAGTAAAGGACACCGACGACAATGATGACGACGATGACGATGACGAAATCATTAATCAAAGTGTCGAAAATGGCAATGATGATGACGAAGACAGCAGAGAAGCGCAGGATGACGATGAGGTGCTGACACTTGTAGTGATATGAAACGTGTGGCAGCAAATTTGAAACGCTAATAACATTGATTGGCTACTAACATTTATAAAGCTTTGCAGTGGCACGAAAATCTGATGCCTTCTAATATTAGAATATTTTTGAAAAATTAGCAAGATTTACTACATACTGTTTATTCGGTTACATTGGTGTTCTTTAAAATATCTCTTAATGATGAAGTTACGTGATAGCTAATAATATTTGTAAATCTGCTTTTTAATATTATATTAACATTATTTTCTGGAATTGAATAATTGATTTCATTGCATTTGTTGAATTTGACTTTGTTAGAACTGTCGGAGACTATGAATCAATTTTACTCTATAAAATTGTTGACTATGTAGAATCTGGATAAATAGAATTACTTTTTAGGTATAAAATTGTTCTGTTGTTAAATAAAATATGGAAAAACTGATGGAGCCAAAATATTGAAAGGTGTTGGAAGGCTGAAATTGTTTTTTTGTTAATTGAGGAATACAAAAAAATAATACACATCCAATTAATTGGATATTTAAAAAGAGCTGCTACACGATTATACGCCATCTACTTAGCCCAATTATAGCTAAGAACTATCCAATTGACCATGGTGTCAATTTATGGAAATTACCGAAAAAGATCTACATTTCATTCATTATATTTTTTCGTAAAGCCAGAACAAAGATCTATCAAATAAAAAGAAATCATAGTAGATTATTTACATAGTTTTTTTAAATATCTAGAAACTACTATCAACTTTTGTATTCACTATCAGCTCTCATCTACTCGATAGCGACTAAAACCACCACCAAATGAACGTATTGTTTCACTTAGTTGTATTCTGTATACCTCACGACCTTCCTCGAATAGTTTCGTCCAGTTCACTACTGTATAATATATCATAACTATTCAGTGTAAAATTGTCTGTATTATTCAAACTTACACAAAGAAATCACATCAATAGTTAAAGTATTTAGTAAGCTCATGCTCGTTTACTACTTCCGTTTATTTTTTTTTATTTTACAATTAAAATATACACTAAAGGCACTTTCTACGAATAAACCGCATGGTTTACTAGTGCCGCTAGCTTGAGCATGTATAGAGAAATGATAACAAATTCGGCGATTCAATATTCGTAACATGTCCTATGTTAGTGATAGAAAGAGTGTCGCTTACATTTAAAAAACGTGCTTACTTAAAACCCACTAGTACTTTGTTGTGAAATAATTAGTTCATTAACATTTTTACATAATATTATATTATAGTCTGGTATCAGGATATATTCATGTTATGTGACGCACATAATTCGGTTGCATTTACTTAAGACCTATAGAAATATTGTTAAAATGTAGGTTAATAAATGTACAGTTTTTTTATGTTCAATATGGCAAAAATTTTTTTAGTTCAAAATTTAAATTTAAATCATGAGAATAACAAGCATTATTGTTTACTAGTAATTGGAATATTTGTATCATAAAAGTATAGATTTAAATGATGATATAACTAATTCTTAGTATCTCAGTAAGAAAATGAATTAAATCAAACCCACATCTATATAATGGGCCTCGTGTAAACTGCCACCGAACTATGTGTGCCACATAATTGAGTTTACCTTACTTACGAAGTAGGTGTAGTACGTAGTATCTTATCAAGTTAAAACAAACACATTTTTCCATGGTTTGTACCGTCGCTAGCTCGATTATTAAATATTTGCAGTTTCATACATAGGTTTATTATATTAATAGTTGCTCACATAAATTATAACAGGGGCTAGCATTGACATAATCGTTATTAAAAGATAATTAATGCTAGAACTTGCGTAAGAAATCTGTTAGATGTTGATAGCAATCTAAACATCGTTAAATACACTTTTGTTTATAATAATTTTCACCTAGATAATATTTATTTATATATGATACATAGAAGGTTATTTTCCTAGATGTTATAAGTAAATTTAATTCAATTATTTGAGTGTTATTACAAATGAAGCACATATTTATACTGTTTCGATTGCTCTGTTGCAGCTTAAATTATACATGTATTTAATCATTAATGCAATCGTTTTTTTTTTTATTGTCGTATAATAAAATTACTTTAATAAATTGAAACAATATTTCTGGTATAAAAATCAAGGTCTGAGGAAAAAGAAACAGTTTGTATTTTTTATTAATACCTTTAATGTACAGGATGATGAACATCATGAAGAAGAAGACGAGGAAGAAATAGAAGAGGAGATAGAAAAGATAGAGAAAGAAGTCTCCGATCAAGACGAAGCTGAGTCGAAAGAAGAGCCGTTACCAGAGACAAACTTTGAAAAGGAAGAAGGTATGACGTACGTTTATGTGAGAAGAGTAGCAAATGAGCTTGCAAACCACATGATGTTGCTACTCCTGAAGAATAAAATGGTCGCCTCGTTTCAAAGTGTAGTCAGCGACCGTACGTCTCCAACCGAAACAAAACTAATGTTTTATGGCGAATTATGAGGGCGGCAGTGGTACCTCCCCAGTCGAACTATAGTTCTCCCACCTTTACTTTGTGTAATTCCCATTCGATATTCAATATTTTTTCTGAGCATAAAAACCTTTTTGTGTGTTTCAAACCAGCAATCTCTATTGAACGCCATTTTTATTAAAACATTGTATTATAATTCATATTGTCATGTTAAATAACGTTTCCCACACAGAAGTGTCTGTGGAAATTTTGAACCCTGATGAGGAAGAGGTAACGGGAGACAAGGAATTTATGGTAGCGGACGATCTAGACGAGCCAGCGGTGGAGCGTATCGCCCCTCCACCACCCGGCAACCCGTATGTTGAGGTATGAATCACAATATAATTGGTTGGAACCCTCTGCTCTGCGCGTAGACCCTTTCTTGAGCCTTGACCCTTTCTTCGTAAACGACCGACAAAGTTTAATTACATCAGGTGCGATCGAACGTTAGATCGGTAACCGTTGATGGTGAAATTTTATAGGTGCTTTCTTGCTTCGCAAATCGCGCTCATCTGACAATACCAGTAATGGTTTACAAGAGATACGTGTTTTTTCTTGTTTTATTTTCTTTTTCGTAACAACATTTAATTCCGGAACTGAATATAATTTTTTTTAATAAAAAGTCTACAGTCCACAGTCTTATGTCTCTACAGTCTACAGTCTTATGAGATAAATAAAGAATCTTAAGACCGATGTAACCTATTATACTGGTGTCCTCATAACGGCTTTTTATTTCATATTCTATATGATAACAGATAGAAGATGTATCTACTGAGACTCCACCCGACACGCTGGCAGAAGAAGAGGAATATGAGAAGCAGCAAGAGCAACTGCGCCAAGAAGAAGAACAGTCTTCCAGCCACAGTGAGTAGATGTTCCTTTTTAAAGCTTAAGATACAGATTACCGAATGTTTTTTCTTATAAAATGTAAGTAGTTAACCCGTTTAACGGATCATAAATATCAGACCAAGTTAGCGACGCCGGGTGCGGTCGAGATATGGATGGGTTACCATAAGTGGCTAACTTTTCTGCGCGTTTCAGTGCTTCAAAAAACACCTTAAACAATCGGTTGTTATCAAACTATAGCCGTCCAAAACCCTTATCATAATCTCCGTGGACTATAAAAATATTCGTTAGATTAATTGGCCACTAAGCCGTATCTTCATCAACACACACTGGAACAATGTGGTGGGGTAAGAGACCTTCTCCAGTCATGAGGAGAGACCAGCCGCCTATAGCACACCTATTAGTCAGCCATTATCATCAGAAGATTAGAAAAAACTATTTTTTTCTTTGTAGTGTCCATCTTTAACACCCCTCATGAATGTCTTTATTCACTAAAGGATTGAATTCTATTTCTGCGGAGTTCTCCTACTGAGGCCTAAGTCTAATTTAACATAAAAACCAATGAAGCCTAACAGTAGTGTTAGGTAAAATTCGGGTGAACGTAAAAAACAAAGGACTTAATTAGTTCGCGCCATGTACTCATTAGCACGGGACACAGTTACGCCATTACCGCCGCTACGTTACCGAAATAGACGAGGCGACGAGTTAAACCCATCACAAAGAGTTCTTTGGTAATGCTCAAATTAGTACACCATTGCAAGAATCCGTTTATATATTTTGCTGTTCAAATACATACATACAGATGAATAAGTGGATATGTCTGTCTGATATCAAAATGACTGCCATCTTCTAAACTCTTTATAAAAAACGCATATCTGCTTAGGCGACCTAATCTTGGAAACAGCTGAACTGATTTTAGTGAGCCTTTCGAGTCGTATGTAAGATTACCGCATATGTGTCTAATGTTTAGGTTTAGGTATTGAATTTTAGTGTATTGTATGTGTGATTTATAATGCGGACACAACTATTTTTAATATTTCATATTTACCAATATACATAGTACCTATAGTTAAAATAAATAACGAAACCTCTGTATTACCAATAGTTTCTCTAGCATATTCTCAGAATTTGAGATATGTTTCGTTAAAATTAATAAAAATGTAAGAATATGTAACTTAATAGATACAGACGTCTTATCTATGTCACCTAGACAGGTTAATTTGTATACAAAAAACATCTAAGCTTAATATGATGGATTAAAAAGTAGTGCATGCAAACATAGCCGCGAACGGAATTTCGTGTTATATAAATCTATATCTATACTAATATATAAAGCTGAAGAGTTTGTTTGTTTGTTTGTTTGAACGCGCTAATCTCAGGAACTACGGGCATCGAGAAAGGCTTTAGGCTATATAACATCACGCTGTAACTATTAGGAGCGAAGAAATAATGGAAAATTTGAAAAAAACGGGGAAAATTATTCATCCTTGAGGGTTTCCGTTGCGTCCGCTGCGAAAACGGTACAAGATATCAAAAATATATGTATGAAAGAATTATTTCTCTTGAAATGATCTAAAAAAATGTCCGCGACAGCATATGTCTATCTTTTAAGATTAACTCACTAGAACCGTTTTCATGGTAATCAAATTTGGTCGAAATTAGTTAAGAGTTTTATCAACGTAATAATATTAATCTTTGTCCAAATAAATGTGTTGTTGATTAAGAGTATTTAATTGTGAACAAAATTGTCTTTGACATCACTTAATTTCAATGAACATCTTAGAAGATATGACAATAACTATTCCACGCGGACGAAGTCGCGGGCACAGCTAGTAAGAATATGAACAGCTAGTAAGAAAAGCTTAGATGCGGCCTCTCATAATAGTTGCAGTGTTCGAATTACAAATTACAAATCAAAATAATTTGCTGTAACAGAACAGTACATGATTAATCGTATAACTCACAGGCTGGATATACAAAGTCCTCAAAGGTATAAAGTCTAAAAAAAATAATATAAAGTGTGGCGGCACCTTATGTACGGGGTAAGTGTGGCCCAATATTTTGAGAGGAGGCCCGTGCTCCTAAGTAGGCTGTTATAGGTGATAGTTATAGGAGATTATGATGATATTTGTACAGTATTGCCGTTTTATTTTACAACATTTTTAAGCATGAATTTTTTGTAAAAAAAGCTTTGGTTTTGTCCGCTTTATTCCACCAATAATTATTTGCCTTTATGTGTTTCCATAACTAAATATCTGCATCGCGTGCTTATTAACATACTTAAAGTCATATTCATTACTAACACTATTTAATATAGCATTTTACTAATTTAGAATAAAAAAAATGCGACGACGAATCTGCGTTTGAAAATACTGCAGTTACGATATTTAGCCGATAAATAATTCAAAAAGATATGTCATTTGAAGAACGTCAGTGGCTACAGTTAATTATAAATATGGAATTAAATAATATCACTTCCAAAAACTTTCAGTGCGCTATATAATGCCCAAGGAAATTATAATTTACATAAAAGATTCAAGTGTCATATGGTTCGATGCTTAAGCAAGATCTTAGCAGTATTTTAAAAAGGATCTATTCGACAAAAAAAAATCAACCAGATACTTTACGGAGAAAATTATTGGGAAAAGGAAAGAAAAATAAGATGCTATTTATTGAGACAAGATTAACATGCTATTTATTGTGATGATACAGAATGTTTGAATAAAGATGTCTGTATAACACTGCATATTTAAAATCTCATCGGCAGATTTTTTATCTAGGTTTCGTATGCATTTAATTTTATTTTTTAATATTACGCACAAATTCAAGATTTCAATTTAACTTTAACTTTTCTGTCAATGGCGTTTTTCTAATATTTATTATATTGTAAACTGCTGAAGTATTTACTTGTAATACATACGTTTACTTTATATAATAATACATACCACTTTGGAAACATTAAAAATAATAGTTGCTAAGTTTCACTTATATACACTTTTTTCTGTATACATTTGATGAAAAATATATATTTTTAAACACATAATTATATGTTAAACACATAATTAAACACATAAATATATATATAGAAATTATAAATTCTATGATTACAACATACATAGGTAATTAGTATATACAGTAGACAGTAGTAGTAAGAGCAACACAACAAGAGACAACAGCTGAGTACGAAAATTATGTAAAATATAGTATGTAATGTAACGCTGCTCCCACGCGGCGCCCACGCATTCTCCGCGCGCTAAACTCGCTTATTTGTGTCATCTGCAGCTGCGTCAGTGCACGTTTAGTATTAATTTAGAATACTCATACTGATAACATGTCCTTCTTAAATTTTCTAGGGCAAATCTTTGCCCAGGGTCACGAACATATGGGAGGTAAATACAATTTTAATGCTTCCACCTTTTTTCGACACAACCCTAATACAACTTAACATTTTCACTTCCAATGGTTTCGTCTCCGATGTCACGTGTCAGATTTGGCTCGCGACATTACAAGCGTTTGTTCGGATGATCGGAATTTCAAAAATTCTTATTTGAATATTATATTTTTGCCACTGTATAAAAACTTTGATTATACTAAATTCCATTGAAATATTAAATTCTGTGAATACTCACAATTAAAAGTGGATAATCCGTTAACAGGTGGAAAGAATCGATTTGTCTAATAAACATTACCTCCCTGCCTTGTAGACGATTCGAACGTCGATGTCGAAATAGTAGCACTTCCCAGTGTGAGTCTAAGCGTGTGGCGCGTGTGTTGCAGTGTGGCTGAAGCTGGCGGTGGGCGGCGCGCTGCTGGTCGCCACGCACGCCGTCGTGCGCCGCGCCACGGGCCCGCGCGGTGCGTACATGTACTTATACGTACTCGTAGGTTTTTAGTGCTCTCGGCTCGTAACTCCGTTACTCAGCACCACTAGTAACTTTTAAATAATAACTCACTGGACACGATGCAATTAAACTCAAACTGCGGTCACCTCGAGTTTACCTTAAATCTCTTATTCTGTGACGCAAGAGTTATCTATTTCCCCCCTGTTACAAACATTACACTTTTTCTTATGAACACTTGTACGTTAAACTTTTTGTTGTAAATATTTGACTAAGGCGAATCTTGAATAAAACTTTAGGGTAGTAACTAAGCGCTGATTCCTATTCCCGTAACAGATGCGCCTGAAAGTGAGCAAGAAGAGCATGCTAGTAGGGAAGAAACTCCTTTATCCGATCGTCGAATGACTCTCATATCCGAGGAGGAAGCAAAAGTTATACCACCACAAAGCACTCAACCAAAAATTGAGGATGAGATAGTTCAAAAAGCTGCGTCATTCGTCAAAGCTACCCCTGTGACAAAGCAAGAAAGTGAGGAACTAGATGATGCACAACTCGATGAAGAAGTAGAGGAAGTAAGTAATAAGGAAAATTGCTTGAACATCTATTCAATACAGGGATATTGTTTGTAATAATATCAACTTTAATTCATTGTTTAAATAGGACGAGATAGTACAAAAAACAAAACGCGATGTCGATGAATCTAAAGAATTGTATAGCGATGAGGACGAGAACGAAGCCGATGAAGAAGTTGACGAAGAGGAAGAATTAGAGGAGAAAGTAGAACCGCCAAAAACTATTCCGAAAGTTTCAGCTGTCAAGAAAGTAAAAGAATCAGAGCCAGAAGAGGTACCAGAGCATGTAGAGATTATTGATGATGAGCAAATTGAAGAGGAAGTTGACGAGGAAGTGGAGGATGAAGAGGAGATATCGGACGTGGACGATACGGACTTGCTGAGCCGTTTAGAAGCTAAATATGGCCGCTTGCCGGAGCCGGAGAGACCTGGACAAAAACATAGTAAACGCGAATCGTTAGCGTGTGCCCGCTTTCTTGTACAAACCGCCGCGTTGCAGACGCATGAGATCAGTAACCAATTAACAATCACTGTTGGCATGACTAACAAAATGTGAGTGATATTAACTTTTTAGAAATACTTTCGGTATGCTGGGTTTACAAGGCATTTATTTTAAGGTAGAGCTGGGGTAAAGTAATTCTTTAGAGATTTTGTGTTTAATATGTATTCAAGGAAATTAATATATACAACAAGCAACACTAGTATGTATTTATTATCACAGGACTTCCATCGACACATTTCCCTATACGATTTTTTAAGTAATTAGTTTTAGAGGTTATTAGTTATATTTCCTGTTAAGTTTTCTATCATTTTTTATATCTCGTCATAACAGTCTACGTATTTATAAGATTAAATTGTATCTCTTAAAAGACAGATCAACAGATTAACGTTTGTTGTATTTATGTATATTTTTAAATCGTCTGTAAAATATGAACTTAGAAAATGGCATTTATTTTGATATTACATTCTTATCATAGATTACGTTATTAATCAACCTCTTTTGATCCTGGCTTAAAGTACTTGCCCCATTGTGAACCCAACATTTATAGCTGTTTGAGTATCATGTGCTTACTTCTGAGAACTTACTTTTTGAGAATAGGTTGCTTCTTATATAGTAAAATTTAATTATTCAATTGAAAAAAGTAGTATAAATATGTAGCGTACATTATATTCATTTACAGCATTTTTGTAAATACCTAGTTAACGAAAATATGTAAAAAAAATATTTTCGATTTTTTCATAAATGCTAAATACACACACTACGACGGCAATACTGTGTAATCAGTAGTTTATAATAATTCCAATGAATAATTAATCAGTAGAAAAGTGATACCTAAAGTGGGAATGCATGTATGGTAATTATAATAAATGTTTCACACTTATAGAAGATGGCGGTAACAGCGTAGAGGACGACTGGCCCGGAGAGCCCAGCGACGCATTCTGGCGCGAACAGCTTGACAAAGCTGAACAAGACCTCCGCCAAGTAAGATATAGATATTAGATAGAGATATTATATATAAGAACTAGTCACTCATATTATCGTTCGACCGATTAAAATCGACTGTAATAGTTATTCGATCATGGAACATTGAATACAACAGTTATTCGATCGTTAACATTTCATTCAGTATTTATCAGACTATACAACTTCGAACGTAGCAGATGCTCGATGTTTTGTATGCGGCACGCATGACGTTAAGGGATCACTATGACCGTCAAACTAAATAGTCTCCCACCTTCATAATATAATACAGTGTACGTCGAAATGGGAGTAAATATAGTTAAATGCTTCGTGTTAAGTATGGTGAATTGCATTGGTAACTTCCATTACTTTTTTAATAATAATAGTTCTCTTGATGATGTTTTTGAAGATAAGGTAGATTATAAAGAATAGTTTGGAAATGCAGTATTTTTATCTGATTATTCTGATGATTATGATGATTATTTTGATTATTATTTATTGTTAATTTTTCTTTATAATTAGATATAATTAGCAAATAGCTGATTTTTGCGTATTAATGTAGGCTGTTATAAACTATGTGGAAAATATATATATACAACGAATATTATTTCATTATTGGTGTATTCTTATTTAGTGTTCGATTTTGTGCTATACTTACCGAGTGATATTTTTTGCATGACAAAAGTCCTTGCTTCGCATTAATTTGAAAAATAAGAATACACCAATTAACTGAAAATTTCATAATAAATAAAAGTGACATTAATAAATTTGATTTTATGAAATTTTGAACGAATTCCAGGACTGGCTGGACTAACAATTTTTGCACTTACTTAATCTCTTTCATCCTTGTTCGTTGTGCCATTTTCCCCATTCGTCCGCGCGGCCCCGGCCGGCGTCGCGCCGCACCCGCGCGGCCCCCCGGCGCCGCGCTGACGACTAACCCCCCTAGTAGTTTTATTCGATTGTTTACAATCGAATGTAATATTCATTCGATCTTTTAATACAAAATGTTGTAATTCGATCATTCAACATTGATTGTAATAGTTATTCGATCGTTGACAATCGAATGCAAGTTATTCGATACGGAATCGAATGTTGTGAGTGCGTATGCGTGTAGTGTGTGTGATTGTTGTGTACTAACGTGCGGAGGGGGCGTTTGGAGCGTGCGAGGAGCGTGTGGGCGCGCCGCAGCTGGCGGGCAGCGGCCGCGCGCGGTGGCTGCGGGCGCGCGCCCTCGACATGAGAGCCGAGGCGCAGAGGGACAACCGCGTTCTCTCGCAAGCCATCGCCGCATATCTGCAGCTCCTCAAGATGAACGAGGGGCTTTCCGACCAGAGGCTCCTCGAGATCGCGCTCCGAACCATCGATAGAATAAAGTTTAGAGGTTATTATGATATATTTTATATTCGCACGACATAAATGAACCTCTGCACTGTCATTGCGTAAATTATTTTACCAATAAATTTATTTTATTTTAATAGCACGTTCTTGTTATATTTTCTAAAGCAGTGACAAAGATTAGATTGCAGCGGCGTCAATTTTATAGTTTCCAACACGAAATGAAATATTTTATTATTTTATCTATCAGAGGTTTTTGTCACGTTATTCGTTTAAAATTGTCTTGTTCATTTTTTATACACGCAATAATAATAGAATAATAGAAAAATAAATAACATATGTTTTTATTTTTCAGGCACCTACTTAAACGCCGAGCCCGTCTACAGACTATTGATACGGCGATTTCCAAACGATGTGGCACATCGTAATAACTTGACTATATCGTTTCTTATGGCTAATCGGTAAGCAACAAAAGTGAAGTGATTAGCGTATTAACAGTTTAGTAATTAAAGAGAAGGTACAATGACGATTATAATTTAAATATTTGTTTGTTTCAGAGCCGACCTGGCCAGTGAAGTGCTCAAAGAAACATTGCGCTTGTGGCCAAACGACCGCGTCGCCCTAGCACACTACGGCTTTATCCTTAAAACGGAGCACAACAAGCTCGAAGAGGCCGTGACGTACTTCCAGAAAGCGCTAGAAGGAGACGCCGGCGCCGCGAACGAACCTCGATTCTACTACCACCTGGGAGACGCGCTGCTCATGCTGGGGCGGCCGGAGGAAGCGCACGAGGTCCACAGACGGGGCGCCGAGCTCGGGCACTTCCTGTCGGCGGAGCAGCGCTCGCTGTACAACGTCCCGCGGCTCAAGAGCCAGCCGTGGTGGGACGTGGAGCGCTCGCCGTACGCGCGGCTGGCGCGCGAGCTGGAGGCGGCGTGGCGCGACATCCTGCGCGAGGGCGAGGCGGCGCGCGCGCTGTTCGAGCGGGAGCGGGAGGGGCTGCGGGAGCGCGGCGACTGGTCGCAGCTGGACCTGTTCGTGCGCGGCCGCGAGCTGCCGGGCCGCTGCGGCCGCGCGCCCGTCGCCTGCGCCGTCGTGCGCCGCGAGCCCGCCGCGCGCTGCCGCCGGGGACAGGTACGCGAACGCACGGTTGCAGTTCTACATCCCTAAGAAATGCCAAAAAGAAGCACATTTTTGACTAATTACCGTATTTTAGATATAACGACAAAAATTAACGTAAAAATACAATGTGTTAAGAAGAACCAAAGTACTTAAATATATGTCGAGTAAATAATATTAAATATAAAGAAACAACAACAATTTTAAAACCATACAAACTAAGTTCTTTTCCGTATAATGCGATTTAGTTGAATTATCAAAGAGATCCCGCAAATCATGAAAAAAGACCTCGTAAAAGTTTAAAATTAAATGGGTCATCCCACTTAATATACGAGTTAGCAAGGTAAAGCTACGCACTATTGTTTTGATGATAAAATTGCAAATGTCCTCCACGGTGCAATATTATTCGGCTCATTTAAATCCACATTTAATGCGAACGACACAGTAAATTTTATAAGACAAATTATTGACCGAGTGCCCTGGTGCAGGTGAAGTTCAGCGCGCTGGCGGGCGGCTCGCACGTGCGCGCGCACGTGGGGCCCACCAACTGCCGCCTGCGCATGCACCTCGCGCTCAGCAACACCGAGCACGCCTACCTGCGCGTCGCCAACGAGACCAGGTCGGCCTCTACCACCTTTGTATTACAAGAATAGCACACGAGGGGCCTGGCTACCTCACGTTAACACTGACTGCGACTCATATAGTAAATCGAGTCGGCGTTGCGGAAGACGGCCCTAAACTGGAGCTTATTTCTCTAGACTGAGGATGCGCTGACCATTCACTGAACAATTGTAGTTTAGCATCTAAGTATCATCTATAAATACAAAAGCCCAATAACAGCCCCTAAACTCGTAGCGCCGACGTAAACCCGGAACTTTTGCTCGCCTGTAATCCATACAGATTTGTACTTACAACACGTGTGTACGAGCAGCAAGCGTTGCTGCCACAACGCATCAGTATTGTACGCCGTAAGAAAATTGTTAAATGATTACTTCAGACCATAGAAATCTACGTCCAAACTCAAACATGGTAGAAATCCTTTCTGAGCTCAAACGTAGATCGTCACTACTCCTGAAACCTAAGAAGGTCGTCTAGCTTGTAAGTGGAGTTGGCTTTACAACTAATTATGAGGGCGGCGATTATACCTCAATTGGAATAATGTTCAACCACCTGACAATGTTGTCATATTAAGCGATTGTTAGAGCCCATGGAAATCTACACCCAAATTAACAAGATGAAAATCCTATGTAAAGTCGTTATGAACTGATGAGAACTAAGAAGGTAGTCTCACTTGTAAGTCCAACCAACCGACTCCAACCGCACTTTTCATACCAAAACAACAAGTGGTTCAAAGCTAATTTTGAGGGTGACTATGTTACCTCTCCGGTTAAACTATTTGTATTGTAAACAAAAAATAAGTTTTTTTTACTAAATCAGGCAGTGGCAAGTGGGCAAGGTGCTCATGTTCGACGACAGCTTCGAGCACGAAGTGTGGCACAACGGCACCGAGACGCGGCTCGTGCTCATCGTGGACGTGTGGCACCCCGCGCTCACGCCCGCCGAGCGCCGCGACCTGCCCGCCATCTGACCGACTTACGAACAACTACATCATAACTATCGATTAATCGTATAGATTGCTAATACTATATGGCAACGAAAACTAGTCATAATATCGATAAAGCTAGCGACAGTTTTATATTTCAAAAGTATTCATACATTCGGTAGTTTTGCTCTATCAATATTTCATTGCATTTTTATCGAAATTTTGGTAAAGTAATACTTTCAGTAGTATCGATACTATAGACATTGATTTCAATATCGATTTGATTTGATAACAATAAAACATTGATGCAGTCGAGATAGTATCAGCATTTAATAGTATATATACTACTAGTATTTTTACAAGACTTCGTGGTATCAATATTGTAGCTAGTTTTCGAGGTTCTCTATCGATACAAGAACAAGTAACAGTTAGGCAACACCTGATTAAATTAACAAGCAAAGTATCAACTAACTAGGTTTATGAAGTTGTCAATCATGGCGAATATATCCGTAATACTTGACTGTAAACGCACACATTTTGTGTGACCAATTCTAAAACCGGCCCATTGTATAGACATAACCTACAGATTTTTATGAGATTATTGTGGTAGCGCTATCGTTTTAGGCTACCTAGTCTTATATTGGTAACTAAAAAAAAAATGACCGCTTAAATTGAAAGTGAAAATCAATCAACAAATGACTCGACTTTCAAATACCAGGTATAAGAACTTATGACGGTAAATAATTTTTATTTTAATTACGAGTACCTGTTTTAAGCGTATGAGTCTTGATGACCAATACCTAATATTATTCTATTCAGACTTACCAAATATTATACGTACGGTCACTACAAAATGGCAATAAGTTACTATCCACTGCTGTTCATCACATTAGCATTTAAAGACTACCTTTAAACTTTTGTAATATGAGTTTATCATTATATTTTCTATTAGCTGATTCTTCAGTAATTGTAGTATGTAAAAAAAAATCTATACGGTTTTGTATCGAACAAATAAATGATATAAATAATCCTCAATCGCTATTGCGGTAACAAATTGTAATTATTATATGATAATACTATTTAAAAACGAGTGTTCATTGCCTTTAAAGATCAACGAGGCATTAAGTCTGAATCTCGCGCATGGTGCCCCTAATCTCCTAAAAATTCGAAAGTTGAGAGCTATTTTTGAAATTGTATATATACAAGTCGAATTCAACGTCTGTAGTCCTTCCGCACGATGTAAATATTACAAGAATGCTTAAGTTTAAGTTAGTATTATGTTTATAATTTAAAATATTACGATGATTGTAAATGTCCCTCAATAACCTTAGGTCCTATAAACGCACTTGCATTTTTATTCATTTTTACTAACAAGACGGATCTTGTTTATATGATTATGTATTTGCAAATTTTGTTACTTGAAAAGGCCTTTATATTTATAGGTTTTGTTATTAGGTTTATATTAATATAAATAATTACAATGCTCGATAACTTGTTTTATTTCTTTTTTTAACAAGGAACATTTGACAGTATATAAAATGATCGACTAAAATCACCAAATTTATGGTGGCTATCTAAGGTACGTAAAAACAGATTTAACACAGACTACGGTGCTCATTATTAGATGGGGTCAGAGTTGCAGGAGGCGGCGTAAACTGGAGCATATTCGACTAGATTGAAGATGCGCCGACAATTCACTGAAATATCGTATTTTTAGCATCTATGTATCATTTACGAGTACACAGACGTAATGTCCGCAGTCTTGTAACACGTAAACAGCACTTTTATTTGCCCGTAATCCATACAGATTTGTCCGTACAACACCGGTGTGTACGAGCCGCAAGCGCGTCGCGCCGCGCAATACACAGCGATGTTTTAAGTCGCAAGGAAAGTGTTAATGCAGTCGTAACTATTAGTAATATCTCTCAAAATTACGGGTCGTTTCGTCTATGTCAAAGTACAAGAATGTGGATACAATAAAAAATAAATAAAACAATATCCATTCATAGATGTATATTTGGTATAAAAGTAATTGAAAAAGTTTGACTGCAACTTAGGATATCTTAATCTAATAAAGCTCGTTTTTTTCTACACATACTGGTCAAGTGATGATTGCATAGACTCAATTGCAGCAGGTATATGTGTTGTTTTGTGTATATGTCACGTTGTCTATTGAGTATAGAAAGGAGGCATCTGCATAATATATTATTTAACATTGAACTTGTCAAGTCAGACAGCAAAACAGCACTGATGAGTTTGAATCGGATCGTATTGTACAATTGGACATATCTGGTATATTAAGGAGCATTTATAATGAAACACCAATAAAACTAGACAATTGTAAGATTGTAAATAATACCGTTAATTCTATGCACTCATAATTATAGTATGACTGGTTTTATATTAAGTCAGTGACATATACACATAATTATATATTTAATTCCTAAAATGTTATTTGAGCATACTAATGAATTCAGACTCATACCCAGTAGACATATGCCATGGACATTTTCCCTTATTGAATACAGTCCTTTGTGCAGTTTTAAATGCAGGTGAAATTTTAGATTTCTATCATAAATAATTACAAAATATAAAGTTACATTTTGTAATGTACATTATATTAAAGTGTAATATATCAAAAATTGATATTTATATAATACGAAATATTCAAGAAAATAATGTAAAGCTTGAACCAAAAAATCAGATTCAGTTTCGTTTTGGACGGAGACATTTTGAAACCCTGATTATTGAACACGGATGTCTATAAAATGATTGTTAAGTACTTCAATACGATCACTATAAATTAACAAATACTTCATTACAATTAAATCTTAGTACCTATAAAATGTAAGTCATAAAAATAGAAAATATACATAATGTGTTCAGAAAATAATCTTTCAACATAATTGCCAAAATAACAAAGTAGACAGAGATAAAGTTATCTTTCAGTCAGAAACAAGGAATGTGCATTTTGTACAACAACAGTAACAATTTTATAAGACTCCAACAACACAACATCAAACAACCATATAAAAGATAATGGTGATGTTAAAAATTCAATAAAAATATCTACGATTAAAGATTAATTCTCCCCCATTCATAAAATGTAACAAATGGCAGACCTAAAACAAATTTGATTGAGCTAGAAATGAGCTTCACTGGATAAGGCACATAGATTAGAATAAGACAATCTTAAAGTATGCTAGAAGCAATGGGCACAGTAGAGTTTGGTTCTTTCCTAATATTAAAATCAAAATGGTAAAAACATATTTTCTTTAAAGATACCAGACAAGTTCACTCTCGATAGGCGGCCGGGCATTTAAATATAATTTAAACTTCGTTCAAAAGTGTGATGTATATGGTTCTACTTCTTATAGAAATTGAAGAGTATTTTTTATATAAGTAATTAATATAGCAATAGATTATACAGACCATAAGATAGTATGCCCAGTGCCCCCTATGTTCAAAGGACATTTGTAACCAACTCCATATAGTAAAACAGTTCTATCTGGAGTGGATCATAGATGAGTTGATAGTCTTAACAACTCACTAACAACAGCAAGAATTATAGGTTTTGTAATAATAAGGCAAGTTGTCGAGATTTCTCTGAGGGTTCTTACTCTTATGTAGTTAAAAAGGACATAGTCAGAATCAAGGCACAACATTATACACGTCAGAGTTTGGTGGATAGGCGGCAGGCTGGTAAGCAGGTGGGCCTGGAGCTTGTGGCGTAGCCCGGGCGCTGTATGGCGGCGCAGGAGGCGGCGCTGGCCAGCCTTCCGCGTATCCGCAACCGCCCGCACCATACGGCGGGGACTCGCATGGAGGTACTACGTCCGCCCTGCTCTCATAACTCGCCGCCTCGTAGCCGCGTCCTATGTTATCGTAAGCTGGCATGTTGGCCTCGTAATTCTTTGCATCATACTCTGTTGGCTCGTTGTAGGGGCCGACGACGTCGCGACTTGATGTCAGTCCTCCCCTCCTTATTGTATCGTATCGATTGGTCATTATCGGTACCGACTCCACCTGCGGTGGAGGATCGTAACCATCCTCTGAACGTGTCGCTCCTTCTCGATCTGGTACGTGGTATGAAGACGGTCGCGCTGCGTGGAAGTTTGAATAAGAAGAGTGTGCTGAAGTGGGTCGAGACGGTCGAGAGTCGCGAGGCAACGACGCATTTGATGCTAAATACCCTGCATTTCTGTACGACCTACGCGATCTCCGTACAGATGAACCAGTGCCTCGCGATCCCGAGCGTCGTTTAACACGTCGAGGCGTCATCGGTTTTAACGAGCTCTCACTAACATTTGTATCGGTGGGACTAAGTTCTATTGTATATACTTGACGTCGTGGTAGAGTACTTTTATCTGCAAAAAATAACCTTCATTATCAATATGACTCAGACCGGCAACCATTGCTAATATTACTAACTAGACCTTGAATTACATTGTACAAGAATAATTCCAATGTCTATTTTAGATTCTCCTTTCACCATAAAAGTTGTATTTTCTATTGTATTCCTCAATAACATTTCGATAGTTCATTGGATAATTGTATGAAATATTTGCATTTTAAGAAACAGGAATTTGTACTCATATTCTTATACTGCTATATACTTTAAAATGCTTTTTTTTTCATTTACCCAAATGCATAAATGTATAAAGACAGACAGACCATCTGTTAGCTATCATTATTACCTATAGTCACTTGTAATACCATAGAATCAAAATGGCATTTGAGAAAATTAATTACCTACGTCTAATATATTATATTCTTAATCCCTCCCTCTTCTTTTACATAACATAACTGAAATTATTAGGTATATCTTACCTGAAGATGGCTTTTGTTTTTTGAAAGATCTTATAGCTACTAGTATAGTCAGTGGCAAGGCAGTGGCGGTAAGAACAGCGGCTAAAGCAGATTGGGCTAACTCAACATGGTTCCATTGGAAGAAACAGCCATCAACTCTTGCTGGCCTCCAAGTGCCAGGCCCGTCAATTTCACCCCACACTGGCTGACACCCCCAGCCATTACCTTCCCACCAGCTCACACTTCCAGTACCCAGGGATAGTAAGCCGCTCTCCTAAAAGTGAAATAAGGATTACCAGAATTAATTGTTAACCCATAACTGTCCGATTGTAGGGCAAGGCTTTTGTAATGAGAGGAATTAGTATTTAACTATGGGCAAGTGCAAATTGGTAGATATTATATGCTCTTCAAAATTTAACAAAGAACTCTTGGGCATGCAGATTTCCTTTCAATGATGTATTCACGATTAATTAAAGGTAATTAAATCGTAATATTGAATTCCTGGAATTGTACAACAGGCGCCCCATTTAACAGACTAGAATATTAACCATTAATTTAACTAAATTATTTCTTATCATCTAGAAATCTAATGACTAATACAGCCATATAAAATTTACAAGATTAGCATAACTCTTTGACTGCGGTACTAATATTAAATCGGGTCAGTATTGCAATACGTGGCACTAAGCTGGATCTTTTATCTCTAGACTGAAATTGCGCCCAAGATTAATTGAAATATTGTACTTCAATTCATCTGTGTATCACGTACAAATACTAATTATACTTTTGTTTGACAGTACTTTTGTTTGCCAGTAATCCATACAGATGTATTCGTACAAGGCAGGCGTGTATGAGCTGCAAGCACATTGCTCCGCATGATACAGCTGTATTGTAAGCCACAGAGAAAATTTTAAAAATAAGTCATAGAACAAACATTTAATAGAAAATACTTTTATTAAAATAATATTGCACGAAAGTTTGGATGCAATATATTTCAAGGATATTGCATAAAATTGTAGTGATGTATCTATATTATTTATTTTTGTTAATTGTATAATACTTATACTTTAGTTACATATAATGAAATGATAATGAATAAATGTAACTTCATAATAAAATTTAACCAAAAACGAACTCACCCTGTTTAAAGTGCCCAAATTAAGATAGTAACAAATTAAAAATATATTCCAGGTCAACCACATAAAACTCCATATAGCATACTGTAAAAAAAAATTATAACATTATATTTTCTTATGGTAAAATATCAATATTGTGTGGCAGAACTAAATCCTTAAGATGTTCTATTTCTCTGACTTTTGTCTGCGGGATGACCAATATTTATCTTTTCATATTTTTAAATTAATAAAGTTTATATTTTATCACAAATGTTACATGAACTAATTAAAGAAACAAGTCCGTAGTTCATTACTGAGAACTTTAATTATTTTGTATTTTATACTTACAGCGAGAAGATACTTGGTTATATACTGAACAGCTCCAAAAGATCCAAAAATTATCAACAAAATGTTTACAAAGTTTGCAATTATGGGCAACCACATATAACCCAGGAAATCAAATACTTGTCTTTGTACTGTTATTATCTGCAATCAAAGCATACAATCATCACAATTGAATTTTAGAAATCTCTGTGTCATTCAGTTAATTGCTTTATTAAAGTTTATACGTACCAACTCAAGTATGCACACAATTAACAACAATGTCCTAAGTCCACAAACGGCCATTTCGAATCGAGGTTTTTTGTTACAATTTCATTACTCATGACTAAAACACTAACTTTTTTTACGGTTGGTTAGGCCCATGATAAAAAATGTGACGAACACAAACAGAATACACGAGTAGAACGCCAATTAAATGAGGTATTTTAGTAAACTTAAACTCAAAAAAAAACACATCACACAGCACTGTGATATTACTATATGGAGAAAAGAATGCTTGTGATTGTGACATTTGTCATATGAGACATTGATGACAAGACAAACACGACACTGTCATTATTATACAGACAGACAAACTCATATCGGCATCATTCAAAGTAAAACGATGCAAATAACGTAAAGCATCATAATAATATTAAATTGAATGCTACATTCATTGCTGAGCTGTATGATATAATTAATATGAATAGTAATTGTATGTATTATGGAAAATATATAGCTTTCGTACCTACTCATTTGTCTTGCTGTGAAATCTTAAGTCATTAATTTGTACATTGCTCAAACTTTTTATTAAATGTCAGTCAAGCTGTCAGTGTCTGTACTGTAATTCTGTTTGTTGGCTGTGGACTGAGTGCTGACTTTCAGAATTTGAATTCGATCGATTTTTCTTGCGAACATCTTCAAGTGTCCACATTACATATTACACTTTTTACTATTTTATCAGTCAAATTCTCGTATCAACGAAGACTTTCTTATAAGCTGTGAGTATAAACAATTAAATTTAAATACCGCATACAAATCTACTATTTATTGTTCGAGTTTCGCCCATTTCAATATCGCCGGTAATTAATTCCACGCTCAATAATTTTTCAGATCGAAATGGCGGAAATCCTTGTCCCTCTTGAATCCAATCCCGATGTTATGAACAAATTCCTTGTAAAGGTTGGCGTTCCGGCCAAATTTAACATTGTAGATGTTATGGGCTTAGAACCTGACATGTTGTCGTGGGTACCGCGGCCGGTTCTCGCCGTGACTCTTCTGTTTCCTATCTCGGAAGCCTACGATCAACATAAACAGCAAGAAGAAAATCAGATATTGTCAAAGAGCCAAGAAATTTCCAATAACCTTTTTTATATGAAACAAAATATTCATAATGCATGCGGTACCGTCGCCCTCGTACACGGTGTCGCTAATAACATTGATAAAATCAAGCTGAACAGTGGGCACTTGCAAAGCTTCTTGGATCAAGCTAAAAGTCTTGATCCAGCTACACGCGGGGAATTGCTTGTGATGACTGATGGCATCATTAACACACATAAGGAATTAGCTGAAGAAGGACAAACAAGTAAACCAAAGGACGATGAACCAATCAATCATCATTTCATTACTTTTGTTCATAAAGATGGAGTATTGTATGAATTAGATGGTCGTAAAGCATTCCCTATTAATCATGGACCTACTTCACCTGATACTCTCTTGGAAGACGCTGCGAAGGTTTGCAAGGAGTTTATGGCCCGTGATCCTAATGAAGTGCGTTTTACGGTTGTCGCTTTGGTAGAATCAGAGTGAACAATATCTGATTCTTGAGGCAATTCTATGCTATTTTTCTATGTCAAGCTACATGCATTTAGTCATTTTTAACTTAACTACCATTGGTATTTAATACTTTATATACAAGCTATGCTTAGCTTTGCATGATGTGATAATAAAGGAGTATTTATTCTATACTGTTTTTTATTTAACCTCCAATAAATCATAAAAAATTCAAGAAAATAAATTTACTTTACCAGTAATGTAAACATATTCCGCTCATTGATTAATTACTTAGATTAAATACTAGATAATAATGCCAATGTATCAGGTAGTTAATGTGGTTAGGAAAAGAAAATAGGTAAACCTTCAAATAAATATAAATATTCACATCAAATATGTAACATCTTTATTTACATAAGAGACATGTTAACTATGAGGATAGATTTCATGGCAATGTACCCAATAGGATTCGGCAGATCTAATCTATGACAATATCAATATCTGGTAGAAAATCTGCTCATTCCTGACTGCTTAAACATTATTAAATTCCCACAGTTTCATTAAATATAGTCATCATGTTTTTTTTGTGTAAGTACTTTAGATATTTCTTTAATGTATGTTAAAAGTACTTTTTAACAGCATAATATTATTTTTGAGTAAACAATAATGAACACTTTGACTGCGGCATCGACATATTACATCGATTCAAGATGGCGGGCGGTAGCACTAACCTAGATCTGATTTCTTTAGACTAGAGGTACGCCGATAATTCACACAGATATTGTATCCACGAATACACAGACATAATATCCACCGTAGTCTTGTACAACAGACGAAAACAGTAGTAACAGGTTTGTATGTACAACACAGGTATGTACAAGCTGTAAGTGCGTTGCGCCAAGTAGTACACAGGAGTGTTGTACGGCGCAGGGAAAGTGTTAATCTAATTCCACTTTGGATTATACACATTTTGTACATATCTAGAATTGACATATAGCTACCCTACTAGCTAAGTTGTATATCAAAATGATAAGGTGAGGTTGTTCCATGCATATTCTGTCTCAAGTAATGTTTCTGTAATTGTAATCTAGGTTTGTATAATAAACTTCAGTAAGTGTCGTTATGAAATATTTTCTCAGTTATGATTATACTTCACAATTATTATAGAAAATACGAAGAAATACGTACTTTAAGAGTAAATTAATTGTGAATGAAAGGATTAAAAACAATAAAGAAAAGCCATGGTTAATTGAAAAACTGGTATTTATTAAATTTAGGTACTTATATAAGATAATTCTTTATAAAGATTCATTGGAATGTGTGTTTCTAAAACATGTTTTAACTTAACTTAAAATATCTACATCTTCATCGGCTGCATTTATTGATGATTGAACTGAAATAAAAGAAGTAAAATACATTAATATGTTACATCAAGTAACTGTATAATATAATAGGTCTATAGTTTTTTTTGTATTTTTATTAGAATTATTCCTTATTGTGTTTTTGTAAATTGAATAGACATTAAGTACATGATATGTTGGATACATGTCATAAAGTAGACCAAACCATATAAATAATGATACTTACTATTAGTACTCAGAGTGTCTGATGTTAATTTAGGCAACAGAAGTGTAAGAATAAGTCCTAGTGCAGTAGCCCCGCCGCAAACCCACGATATAACATCCCGATAGTAGGTGACACCGCCTGCATCCGCACTGTAATTAAAATAAAACATGTTTTAATTATTACATACACGAGCTTATCACTTTAACTGCGGCGCGGATATATATGATCTTATTTGATTAAACTGAAGATATGCCGACAAATTACTGAAATATTGTATTTTTTAGCATCTATGTATCATCTACGAATACACAGACGTAATGTCCGCCCC
>DWON01000757.1:0-29452 GCA_018251015.1 Phocides pigmalion okeechobee
TCAAATTGAACAGAAGTTCTGTTCTAGGATGAACGCGGATGCGTTCCTACTCTTGAGGACTAAGATGGACGCCTCCAATAATGTGTATCCGGCAACCACACTTCCCCAAACGAAACACAATACATGAAGAAAATGTTGCTTTACGGCGCGCTATGAGGGTGGTGGTGGTGCGGCCCCGGGTGAACTCTAACGGCTCTACCACCTTTTAAAATATATTTTTCAAATGTGTATTGTGTAAATAGATAATAATGATATTTTATTTTTATTGTCAGCTTATTAGGTTCTGTCTAAGAAATCTGAAAACAACAAACAATTCTATTTCTCACGTAAACATAGAACACAATAGAACGAATCAGCATTATTGAAGCGACAGAAATCGAAGAAAGCCAAATAGAATGGAAAAAAATTCTATCGTGTGGCCGACCGTAGCACCGCCAGCGACCTCGTTATCCCCACACATGATGTCTATGAACCCCGTATTAATATTAAATCCGTGTAGTTATAGCAAATACCAGTGCATGTCCCTATTATGTGTGCCTTTTCTATCCTTTTTGTTAAAGGATTTTTTTTTAATTAAGAAGGTTTTATTTAAATACTGTGTTCGTAAAAAATGTAAGTATTGTCTCCATAAGAACCAACAATCTCTCTCACGTTTCTTATTAGCCTATTGGTGGTATATATGAAATAAAAGTAAAGTTCACTTGACAGAAAGCTGGCCATAACAACTCTCTTTAACCTTATAATCAGATATTGTTTTCACATTATAATCTCATATATCCGAATCAAGTTGTAATTGCTTTGGTGTGCAATCATGCATAATACTTTTTATGAAATAGAAGTTACCGATAGTATATTGTAATTATTCTCATATGAAACTTTTTTATGTGAAATCCCACGCATTCTCAGGGAGACACTCCTGAAGATTAAGACAAAATTATTACGTAATTTGTAAAGTATTTAATTAGACTTAAGGTATTTTATGTAGGATATGTAATAATGTTGACATTTTATTTCAATAAAATTTAGATAAGAAGTATTGCATTTCACACATTACGTTTAGAAACAGTTTTATGTTAAAAGAATTTTAAATAGAAGTTTGCCCACATTGATCCACATATGAGGATTAGCATGATGGCATTGATTGTAAGTGTACCAATCAACCATGTTATATTTTATAAAGAGCAAAGTGTAACTTGAACAACAAACCTTACCGAGCGACTACGCTTGCGATCTCGTTATCCCCACACGATGTCTACGTACCTATAACCCTACATTAATATTAAATCTGAGCACGACATTACCGTCTCTAGGAAATATACGAATCTTTTACAACTAGAACGTTATTCATGAGCTCGAGCACCGCGCATTACCATAATATACCATAAATAAAATATTAGCCTGTTTGTGGATGAAATGTCTGCAAATAATTAATCATGTTGCATCTCCTCACGTACACTAAAGCGGCGTATTATTAGTAAACGTATATCTGTTATCGGAGTGCTGTCCAATTGCCTCAATTATATCTGATAGGGTGCGTAGTCTATATGTTATTGACTTATCTGTTGAGTAATTTCCATGCATTACCGATATTAAAGTCTGTGAGTTTTTGATGTCAAGTCCATATCGGAACAAAGATAACATAAATATAGAAAATCCAATAATTGAACGTAAAATATATATAAACGAATGAAAAGTAAATAAAATTAGGACAAAAGTACAGAATCCAAAATGCTATAATCATATGGGCTTGTATAGCATAACATTGCGACAAGGATATTTATATGTAAAGCCAAAATAGAAACTATAGTTACCCCATAGAAAGTTTATCAAAATGTATAGTTCAAAAATGAAAATGGCGGTTCCATTCACATTCACAACTGTAGCAGTTCTTCGGTGTTTTTATTTTCTAATTAAAATCGGGGCCCCTCTGGCTAGATCTGTCTGTCTAAATAAACAATAATACTAATATGTAACCCATGTTTCTTTACTGTATATTTTGCAAAGTCTTATTTTAATAGCTATTATTATCGATACAATAACCAAACATGACAGCGAACTTGGTTCATTTTAAAGAAATTCATTTTATTTTGTAACTTTTTAAAGTATGAAACCATTTTCTTATAATGTTCCCATCTTTTCAAATTTACACCGACAAAGACGAGACTTTAATTAGTAGATAATATTGTCTTTAATTAAAAATTGTAAGGAAATATACCCAGAATAAATTACCTTTACGTCTAAAGTAAATCAAGGTCAACGAACGAAAAATTGGAAGCCACCAAACATAACAATGAGAGGAAATTCGTCGGCGATATTGCAACTTCCTTCGTTGTTTCAATAGGTACTTACTCTACACCACGTTATTATACCACGCTTAAATAGATCTTATGAATATAAAATTATTTTCTTCATGTGTATGTCACGTTTTATGTTCACTTAATAAGTAAATGACCTCCTATATATATTGTAAAAGTAGCATAGAAGCGGAAAATCCACCTGATGATAAATGTTCGCTACAGACTAAGGACCATATCCAACCTCAAGCAGTGCTGAGGTACTATGTATCTTAGGTTATGCATGGATTTGATATGTTGCTTCATATGAAAACTAATATTTTAAGCGTACTCTCGTGTGTAAATGGTCAGTCACGGAACAGGATATGTAAGATATCGAAATTGGTAGTCATTAAAAACATGTTATTATTTAAAAAAAAACAATATTTAAAGTTGTGCAACATTTAAACCGGGAAAGTATCACTGCTACCCTCTTAATCACCAAGCTGTTTTGTGGTTCGGTTGGAAAGGTCGCCGGCTCCACTTACAAGAGAATTAACCACCCAATCCTCAGGAGTAGCAACGCGTCTATACACGACGACATGCAGGAATTAAGTCCTACTTAAAGTTGGATGTAGATGTCCATTGACTGTAGGAACCGTTTAACATAGGACACACGCTCGTTTGCTACTTTCACGACATAAAAAAATTGGAAAATTCGGTTAGGACACTGGCTTTTCGTGTTACAGAGGGTTATTGTTCCATGTCACGGTGTACATGTTAGCTTTAACACCTAGATACGTCAATAAGTGTTTCAAATTAAAAGTATATAGATTAATTACGTCAGCTCTAGAAATTCGTAATCGAATATCTCGTGAATCGCACACAAGAATGAACGTCATTATCGTGTTCCTACTTGTGAGGCTGATAGTGTTTCTCGAGGCGACGGAAGTGGGATAGAGTCGGGTGGCAATCGGTCGCACATCCGCATGACGTCAGAAGAGCTTTGTCGACAATCAGCGCGCTTAAATCCACTGATCTAGACCGAGCTTCATTTTAACTTCGTTACAAATCATGAGTGGATCTTGTCTACTCCAAAACAGTTTTTATGTTCTGACTCGACGATTTTATGTTTTGTTAGGATAATAGTATTTCTATGCATTAGAATGTTCAAATCGTTTGTTACAAAATCTAAATCTATTTCTTTTTAATCCTTCCGTTTCAGGTGGAAATTTTTACCATATTAACTGTTTTCTGGTTATAAACATATTAGTAAATGGACAAATATCTTGTAACAGCTCGCAAACGGTCATCTAATATTACACTAGGCACAGTCAACTGGTGACTAGAAAACTGGTAGTGAATTACATATCTGTAAATTCTTTCATAAATTGATAATTATATAACTATATAAAAGACGAAGTCTCGTGTTCACACAAATTTAAAAACTAGTGATTGCAATACTTCTATTAAAATTCAAAATCTGTTGGCCTAATCGTAAGGTTAAACTTAAAACTTAAGATTTTTACGAACAGATTCATATAGCAACCAACACAGCATATATAGATAAGACAAGTAGATTTAGTCATCCAGACGGTTGTCTATACGCATTTATATGTATGTTTACCGTATCAGATGGATTATTTTACATGTTACTCAACTCCTAGCAACCCTTTACTTAGTCCCCGAAGGCGTGGCCCTCGTGGAACAAACAAACGGAAGCGAAATTGAGAGGAGCGCCCGGAACTGGCGGTATACCTTTTCATTACAGAATCCCTTTTTAATTACCACGGCACAAATAAAAATTGTATTTTTTATTTCAAGTAGACGTAATTGAAAAGGAAATTGCTGTGCTTCGTGGCCACGCGGCGTCGAATAAAACTTTAATATAAGTTAATGCATAGAACCCTTTGATCTCCGCACTTCGCTCGTATTAAATCGCAGAGATGTGATTATAAAAGGAAAGAAGACGTATCCGCCTGTTCTATCTATAAACATTGCTTTTATACAGACATGAAAGACTGTAATAGCATTACTCTTTTCAAGACCTAGAATAATATAGCCGTGCCTAAAAATATCAAAGTAGAATAGAAATAACAATGTTGGTAGAGGGGTGCCAAGGACAGAATTATTCACTTATCGGGCGAAGTGTTGGCTTACGAGAGGAAATCGTGAATCTAAGACGTGTCATAAATTATATGTGAAATAATAAAAGGAGCAAAATCTTTCATCCGCAAACGTTTACAAAGAGACACCCCCGCCGCAGCGCAGATAAATGTCGCTTGTAGCACAATCTACTGACGTTGAAAACGTGTTTATGTCAAAAAATCCCTATTTTCTGTGGTGCTGTAAAGGACGTTACGTTTTAAAACCAGTAAGTATTGCTTTTCATGTTGTTTTGTACTTAGAATGTATTTAAATGACTCTTTACGAAAAATGAAATAATTAAATATGAATTGACCCTCCTCTCGTCACACAAACTTTTATGATGAAACCTTGATTATTTTTGAGATAAGAACTATAATATTTATAAAATCCATTGTAATAGCAAAGGATGTGCCAATGCATCGCCGGATTTTAAGGAAAAGACTCACTTTACCTTTCCTACAATGACACATATCATATCGATCTGGAATTACCTCAGAAGAAACTTCATTCCTCATAGTGTATGTACACGGTGAAAACGAAATATATCCAATATCAAAAGCATTATTACAAAAATTCAAAATAATTGAAAACCAGGTTTAAACAACGTATATTCCGATTTATTTCAAATTTCACTAAAACTCCGATATGATTTGCTTATCATCAATTCATATTTTTCTCTTATAAAATTTGCAAACGAACGTGGAGGTCACTTGATTTTAAGTCTACGCTACGGCCAATGAACGTCTATATCCAACCACCAACAGAGCTTTTGAGGTTGTAGCCTCGCTTGTGAATGTAGGCGACAAACATGTCTTTCCATCCGTAAAACGACATAACTTCATGGTACATTATGAGAAAGGCGGTGGTACTTCACCGGCCGAATTATCTATTATGTTTGTTAACATCTATTATATTAGTGATACATTATACAATCCATGAATGTAATTCATCGTTACTATTTTACTATTTTAATAGTGTTGACATCTTCAGACAAAAATAGAAAAAATAGTTTCAAAAGGTAAGAGACGGTCAAACAGAAGATAATAAAGCGTTGTATTTTCATTCTAATGCATGGTGAAGTTGGGATGAGTCGGTGGTTCTGCGGGGTGTGGAGGGAGGCTCGATATCTAAAATTACAAGCCTGCACAGAGTGCTTTTCTTGAGGTACGCCGTTTTCCATTCCTTTATGTTAAGCTGCCACTTTCAGGTATGCTTCTATTCAAACTATGGCCTTAATGTTCACTTTCCTAACAGATTTATTTCAACGGAAACGTTATACCGCTATTTAGCACTATAATTTAGGTGTTAATTAAAATGAATAAGATTTTCTTTTGAAAATAATTCGTAAAAGGTATGATGAAATATGTTCACTTCTTGAAGATTTACTTAAATCGAAATATAACAGAATCATTCATTATTGTAATTGAAATGGTTAGGTTAGTCAATTCAGGGTAGCAACGTATATGTGATCAATTGACTTTAGGAAAAAATCCAAAATATAATTCGATACAGATACACTGCTTACTTTATCACTTCAATCTTGAAAAAGAGTATGATTCATAATTTGTTTGTACACAAAGATATTAAGCTCGGAGTTGAATACCAGCATGACCATGTAAAATCATAACCGCAGGAGTTGAAGCCATGCGCATCGGAGCGCGCCAAGTGCGGTCGCGTGCCGACACAGCATAAGGCTGCACACACTTTACCATCGAAACCTTACCAAATTAACAAACTTCGTCTTATGTTACGTATACAAGTTCTCGTTATCAGGAATGCCACATTTTAGGCACATTTCAACGTCGACATACGGACAGGGAAAATTTGAAGAAAAAGCCTATTTTTTGAATAATAATATGAACCTAACCTATACATTTTTTCTCATATAATACATATAATATACATGGGTAAGCAATACATTACAAGAAAGAACAAAGTTATGAAAATGAAGTCATCATAGAATACCCGACAGAAGTCAAACATCTCAAGTCATGATCAGTGAAAGAATTTGTATTTTAAATAACAATAATAAAATATCTGTTAAGTAGATAAAACTATAGAGTTTAGTATCCTTATTACTTTAATAGAGAACATATTATACAAAGTATTAATACGAGACAAATAACGAGTACAAAGTGGTGGCCGAGGGCGAAGTGACGGCACAATAGACCAAAACTTCATTTGCCATCACGCCATACGAATCTGTTTTATCTCACACCCTATAATAAATGGTTCTAATCAAAAATTAAAACGGTGTAAAAATATATATCCTGAAAAATAAAAACTATCGATATTTTTACTATTTTGGAAGATATGCCTACAAAATATCAAGTATCTGGACCTACTCGTATGTGTGACATCGCAAAACCTGATACTTTCGCCGACTATCACTCGAATTCCCAATATCCACAGGCAGGTACATTTCAAAACGTATTGTCGCGCTCCTCTTAGGTCTGAATATGAACAAAGCAACCGAATCGAACGTAATAAAAATCACTTTAGCATTACATCACGACGGGTACTGATGTCTATCGGCATTGTGACACACGACGCGGCCCCGATATATGTCACGGGGGAAAAGGCTGCGGCATCGAACCGACTATTATTTTTGTACGACAAAACAAAATTGATCGGTCTCGATCCAGCCTACGCCTGTAAGGCTTCGCAATTTAAATACAAAACTCGTTAAGTTAAATATTTAGGTCGATATAAATTGTCGATATAAATGTGCTTCAGTGAAGCACATTTATATCGATTAAATATAATATAATAGAATTTATATTTAGGAAGGAATCTGCCAAAAAATATTTGAACGATTTCATATAATATTCTTACTTACCAATTGCTTTCTTATGGAAAAGGACGGGTATCCTCTTAGAATAAGAAGAGATTAACTTTCACCGTCATGAGAAATTTTCAAATAATAATACGTAAGTCTCCTTATCAGTAATCAAACATGCATCATTAAAAACTCTTGTAATAACCAATTTACCTCGACGTTTGCTATCATTATATTTTGATACATATAAAATCAAAGTATTCAAACACAAAGATATCGTGTATATGTCTCCCGAACGCCTTCATTATAATGGTATTTTATAAAACATTTGTGGTGCAATCAAGAAATGTATATTCAGAACACTCGCACGTGTTCGACGTACTGTCACTTAAATTTCATATCAATGCACATTCTATAAATCGTAACTAGTCATGTGTGAAAAACGTAGAAAGCGCAAAGAACAAAGTATATATCTACAAGTAATAAAAGGCGTGTTCTACCACCGGCATGATAGCGAAAGTTAGAACTTGTAAGGGAAGCTTCTAATGAAGGATTTTAAAAACGGTATAATTTATAAAGAAGTTTGACTGGTCGGGCTTGTGACCCTGATTGCTAAAACGATGCTTGTGAGCGCAATTCCCATCCAGGACAAATACTTATATAGTGAGCTCCTGATCTCCATAACAAAATACAAGCATTGCCTAGTTTGAAATAAGATGGCCAAGGGCGAGTGGTCTCAAAAATGTTCCGTCTTTTATCGAACCACAAAAATACAGATTTCATTGTTAAACGGAAAATGACCAATATATGGCAAAATATAAGGTTCCTAGCTTTACACAACTTATCATTAGTGACAACTGCCGGATTCATTCCGGACTCCGGACATTTTTCCTACCGTAAAACAGTTAAATTTATTAAGCATTTTAAATATATAAATATTATGACGTTAAAACTAGTCTTCGTGGAATAATCCTAGCAATAAGATAGAAATTACTCGAAGTAGAGATAGTAAACACTCTAATCATTGAAATGTGTAAATGTTTTTTCTCTTGACATCCAAATCGTTCATAAAGTAAAATTTTATATATAAAAAGTTAGATCATCTTCAACACATCATCGCTTTCTCAAATGCAATATAACAGGTCAGTGCACGTGTGGTATAATGATGCCGTGGATACCTCGACGGGGGTGAATTTACACCCCGTTTTTTATTTCAATTTGTACGTTCATCACAATGCGGGTTTTACGTATTGTTCATACATTTAATTAACACCCTCCAATAAGTGTCAAAAACTGATTGTGAGCGGTTTGTTATTAATTTTACTTATTTATTACTAGTTTTTACCCACTTGACGCCCTTAAATAAATATCAAAAATCATTGCAACGAAACATAATTAAAACAATAAACTGGTACCTAACCTCAAAAAAAAATAGTACTGCTTATAAGTAACAAAACAATAGAACATGAAATATACAAAATTCAAGACAACTGAACTTATAGTCAATAAGATATTGATTTGAAGGCTTTGAAGTGGCTACAGTTTCAAATTTGCAAAGATACATATTTTGACACAGATATGCACTCTCTTAAACTTAGCGCTAAAAACTATATTCTGGATGTGGCCGCAGACTAAGGCTACAAAACAAAATTCCAATCGCTTTAGTGATATTCGTGATGTGGTAAATCAGAAAAAAAAATTGTATTGTGGGTTTGGTATTTGTATTTTTTCTTTCCGTGTATGTATTGATAACAAAAACTATTAAAATACGATTTTCTACAGTAAAAATAGAATGAATAATGTAAAATATAGAATAGATGTGTAGTTTTACTTATTATTATTAAATATTCATTATAATCCAAATTATAATACTAAAACATTTTTTGCTATTGTTTCACTATTTTTAAATAGTATACTTTTACGAAAAAAAGATTATTTTAAAAATGGTTTAACCGTTAGTAATATTAAAATTGAATTTAATTATACACAAACCATTTCTTATAAAGCGTTAAGCCAAAAATGATCTAATTAAAAGACTATTGAGACAGTTTCCCGACGACAATCGTAGTTCGGTCCGTTTTTAACTGTCTCGCTCAAACTAAAACCGTCTATTCTGTCCATTAAGTGAGTCCTTAATTGCCTCGTAATATCTCTAGACGCGGAGACTCGGCCATTTCTCCACGAAACGTATCGTTTTTCCTTCACTTCGGTGCGTAGTGTAAAAAAGCGCTCGTTTATAGTGATGAATGACGCCGGTGACGGGAGCCAAGTAATTGGGTGTCGAAGTCTAAAGCTAAAAGCATACACATGTTCCTGCAGATCGCAGCGCCATCTGATAGGCCATTGTCTATGCTTACCTTACTATCTACACGATAAATCGTCGGTGTAGTATCGTGTCAACCTAAGTGATGTACATACATACTACGGAAGTACCTACGTGAAATATCGTCTGGGCGTGTTATTAGAATGAGCCAGAATGCCCAATCGATCAGACTTAACACCGTCGAGTAGAATGTAGAATATTTATAATTAATTTTAATTTTAACATATATGTAATTCGCTGTTCTTAATTTCTTGCAGTCCTCGCCTGTAATTGTAACGGCACTCACTATTAATAAACTGTTACTTTATACTTTTTGCTTGAATTGGTGTAGATTATATTGGCGTTCGAATAAATAAATAAATAGGCTTTTTGCAGCACGAGTTTTAAGCTACTGGCGCTTTGAAAAATTTGGAATTTAAATTGCCACATCATGCTCATCGTTTCTATAAGTAGTAACGGATTTTTAAATCTGGACCCAAACATTCTATTTTAAACGACGTAAAATTTTAACGTGTACATTCGTTCTAAACACTCGTCTTTAACACACAAACGCTTAAAATAATAAAAACAATAACTGACTTGGAATAGACCCCAAACATGTTTAATGCTAGTTCTTTACATAAGGCAAATGATTTAACATTTCAGCTTTCAATGGATAGTATGATAGTTTAGATCACCGGTACTACAGATAAAATGTATTCGCTACAAATCCTTAAAGCTCCACGAACCCAAGTTCTAATTTCGCATCGACAGTCGAGGGTATATCCGTATAACTGCCAATAAATACTATCCCGCTCTCTTATAAATTGAAATCGACAATCCTTTTGTAATATCTCCGCGAGATACAAATACTACTGTGCTTTATCCGAGGATATTGCGGGCTATAGTGGCCCAGCGACGCGTAACGTTGCTCGGAGACGCCCGCCACAGACTCCTGCCCATAGCTACCGTGATATAGCTATAATTAGTTACCTTCATAAATGTTTTTGCCTTCTCTCTTTTGCGCATAAGTCCCTTAATTGGTTGGTACAGCGATATTATAATACAGATCTGTAGGTTCATACAGGTACGTTGTGGCTTTTGTATTGAATATTCTTTGTAGCTCATTCAGGCTTTTTATGTTTCCGTGAATAGTTTTACAAATAATAAGCGTGTTTTACTTATTATTACTCACTTAGCTTTTTGCCCGCAGCAACGATTTTGTAGTAGGTACGTGTATTTTTAGTCCCAAATTTAACATATTTAATGAGTTGAAAGAGTTAATTACGATTGTAAGTAAACATAATAAGGAATACATAGATTCCTTGAAACTATGTTGTGTGTTAATCCGAAGTTTTGTAATGACATATTCGAAATTATAAATATAGAACACTCGTAAACAGATACATATTAATTATAAGTTCGTCATTATAATTGTCCCATCAAACTCCGTCATTGATATTACTTTTAAAATATACAAATAATATAAATATTGTACGTACTTCTATTGAGTTTATTAAACACAGCTTATGATCTGTATTGAAGAAAATATCCAGAGAAGATCCCAATATTTATTAAAAACTGTGAAAGACAACATATCATGCCAAAGACCTTTGCAAGACACAAAGATATAAAATAAAATTGTTACTTCCTCCATCAAAATAATATTGTAGCAGAGACCGGGCACCAAGAATAAAACTGTTGCTATCAAAGCATGATATTTTTAATACGACAGCGTACATGGACACGTGCTTGTATTTGTACAATGCAGTGTCGATATATAGCGAAATTGCTAAGAAACACTGACGCAGTTTTTTAGTCTCTGTTTATAACAGGACGCAGTAAAAGAATGTAGTCCAACACATAAAATTATAATTAAATTAAATTAACTTAAATTTAATAAATTTCATTTGTTGTATAAGTCTACGGTGGCCAATGTATAATGTGGCTAATATTTCTCACGAGTAACAAAACTACTGTTATCTATTTCCAGTTCTATGTATATAGAGTTATCTACAAATGTCTATAGGCAACAAAAGCTACTTAACATCAGCTGGACTACATGCTAGTTACTCCAATTTCATAAGAAAAAATTAAATTAGCCAATATGAATATATTGCTGAATAATAATCTCAAATCAGATTTTCTAATAGCAAATAGTTCGTATATATTTTGTCTACATTTGATTCATAAAAGAATCCACATAGAACTGTATATTCGAACAACTCGAAATAAGGTCTAGAACCGCAACTACACACTAAATAACTTTTTATTTATGAACCAATTGAAATGCCATATTTAGTGAAGTTTAATAGTGGCAACTTCACTGAAATTCGTTTTAGATACAAACGCGCACTTACGAACACACAGACAAACATTCAAGCTTTATTCATTTGGATTTTATTACGTAAATAGAGGCTTCTAACAATAGTTTTTATAACTTTACATCTACCTACTGACAGCGATTAGTTACGATTTTATTATTTGTATAAATAGATGGATATACGATTCTACTTAGTTATGTTTATACTTGTATGTCTCTCGCGTATAGTCTACGTGAAGAGCACTTACCGTTCTTCCTTTACTGGATCCTTAGCTAGTATTGTCCAGTGCTCGCTACTTATACGTCCGCTTTTCACGCTCCACGATAATGGGAATTTTTGAAATTGCAACAATACACATACGGACTCGTTGCAGCGGCAGCGACTAGCGGAAATTTTGTTCTTGTTCGCTCTTCTGTGAGTAATGACAGTATTCTCTGAAATGTAGGTACTTATGTCCCTGCACTTCATTTTTATTTCTTTTGGTATTGATAGAGTCGTATACGAGTAAGCGCTTGTTACGTTGTAGAAATTTAATTTACTGTGCGCTTTTAAGACTTAGGACCGAGCTTGTACTTTATTTTTAATATGAAACATTTATTGGCATGCCACTTCTATTGGCGTACCTTGAGGTGTAAGGAGCGAATAGAAATCTCCCTATACTAAGGCAGCAACAACCTTATATCAGGCTCTGTTACGTTGTTATGTCCCGCCACTTTCTCTTTTTTTATTTTTTTTTTTATTCTACTGATCTTCAGAATATTATCATAAGAATATTGAAAAATATCTCAAAATAATATAAATTGTTTCAATAATCTCCAACTTTGATGTTTCACATCTGCGGATCGTCCCGTAACGATATATTTTTTTATATTTCTTGTTAGAATATAAGTTGTTTAAATTTTGCGCGCTATTGTTTTGAATAAGGTTGATGTCTGTGCTTATGGAAACGTGTTCTTGATTTTCTTGTCTGATATTCTTTTGGTTAGTATAAGATAAAATGTGTAGCATAGTAGCGAAGTGACTCATGCTTTTAAATGCCGCTCATTATTGTGCGTTGTGTACAATGAGTTGATATTGTATATATGCCGTAGGTAGCAAATACATCTACAAACAAGACTTGGTCCATATTTAAATAGTGTACTGTATATCTGCGAATTTAATTATATTAATGAAATATTATTATTCATTATCATCATGCCGTAGCCAAAACTGTCTCATTTCATATCACTGCTTGTTACGTGTCTTCTTCCACGACTGGCGGAGACTTGGAGGATTCACAACGTTACTTTAAAGCAAAATGTTGGAGGAAAAAAGATAATTATTTATGTTAACCAATTTTAGTCCAATATTCGCTTCATTAAGTTTCATAATAACACTCAATCATTATGTATTTTTATGTAAGAAAAGTAGTAAACGAGCATGTTGGTTGCTGCAACCCATGCATGCATATACATATTCGAACAAGACGAAAGTTTGGAGGACTAAGATAGTTGCCTCGTTACGAAGTATAGCCGGCCACCACACCTCTCCAAATGAAACCCAAAGTTGCTGTATGACAAAATATGAAGGCAGCGGTGGCAGTTTCGCACCCGAACTGTAGTTAACTTGTTGAAATATATATTATGTAAGAAGAGTAGCAAACGAGCAAGCAAATCACCTGATGGTAAGTAGTCGTAGCCCATTGACATCCATAACAAACACGACCGAAATCCTATCTGACTTCGAACATAGTTGCGTTGCTACTCCTGAGGACTAAGATGGTCGCCTCGCTTGAAAGTGTAGCCGGCAACCGCACCTCTCCAACCGAAACATAAGTAATGCTTTAATGATTATGAGGACGCCGGTGGTACTTCTCCGGTCGAACTATAGTTCTCCCACCTTTAAAAGAATTAGAACGATACAATCATTATCCTTAAATGCAATCATGTAAACAAGTAAGTGCTCTTATTAGCATTTAAGTATAAAACCGTTAGGCTCAACATTACATTTGCTTTTAAAAATTACATTAAAACATTTACATACGTTCCAGCCACTCCAGTGTTAATCGAATAACGATAATCGATCCACGTCCGGCCGCCACCTGTCCGCGGAAACGACGACGGAAGCGCACGCGCCACCACCTGCCCTTAGGACCTTGCTTCCGTTATAAACCTTAAAAGTGTTGACCTCTTTACAAGTACACATAGCAGGCTTCGAGGATATGAAAGTACTAAACAAAAAATCCTCTTATGTTTAAATATTACAAAAAACAAAATCAATTACACTTTGTTTTCTGAAATGATTTACAAAATTGTCTAACAGGTGTTAGAACTACGGGGAGGTACCACCCTCGTAATCTGCCGTAAAGGCATTCTTTAATACAAACTTCACAATGATAATGCAATGGTCCTTTGTTATGACTATCAGAATATTTAACGTTTAACGCCTTATAATTCGTGTACTTTTGCTGCATATACCATACTTATTAACAGATAACTATCGTCTATTATATATCAAAATGGATATTTTACAATACCTTCTTAGATTTAAAATTCAAAATAGAGAAAAGCAATAAGTTTAAATCAATATCTAAACGACTATCCCTTTAACAGAGTCTTTCTTTATACAAAAACAGTGAATCATTTTTGCTTAATCTTTTATTCATTGGAGGTGCCCGAGGTGGAAGTTTTCATCATTTCTCACGTCCAAAGATCTAGTATCAGAGATTTTTTCCACAACATTTTGATGTTAAACTCGATACAAACTTACTAAGCTCGTTTTGCAAAGGAAATAACGTAGAACCAGGTTCGATATTTTCTTTTCGCGTAATACGTCTGGAATTCTGCATACAAGTCTATCGAATGTGCAACCAAGTGAAGGCAGACGTGTTTTTTTATTCGACGTTCACGCTATGAACAAGCATCGAGTTCATACACCATGCGACGTATACACGTAAAATGGATCCTGCGATAAAGTTGTCTGCGACAAAATAAAATATTGAAACTCAGACCAGTTGTTACTTTTTTCGCGAGTTTTAAAATGTTGCTAATGAACGACGTTCAGGCACATCCTCATATCTAAATTTCATCTAGTTTGTATGTTGGAACTCATGGGTGTGGTGTGGTGTTTACAATAATACCATTTTCAAAAATTATCTCTAAATAGTCAAAACAAAATCAACGGGGTTTTTAAAAAGGTTTTAAATCACGTCTTTGTACAAAAATTTTCACATGTTTTGTTATATTTTTATCATTTTGTTATATCGTTATTATGTTACCAAAACACTTACAACCGGATACATATTCATATTTACAAAGTGGTAATCTCTCCACATGTCACGAATTTCCTACAATTTAATATCTATTAAATATTAAGACTCTAATTATTCAGTATTTATAATAATACTTTTAAAAAATATATATTTATGTACTAAACTAACATTCAGTCTATATGGAATAACGAGTTCACTGGAAATCATGGATGCCTAAAATTAATCCCAAATAGGATTGAAATCGTATAAAAGGCCGGTAGGTGCAGAGGTAGAACCATGCGTAACAATAATGCCTTCTAAGACAAAACCACGAAGTTTTCTACCACCTTGACAATAAGTTTGTTCCAGATTATAAACGTAGAAAAAAGTAAGTTAAGACAAATAATTGTATATGGCTACAAGGACAATAAGTAGCTCGGTGACCAATAATTTATATTCCGCGATATCTCTTTACCTTCGAAATCAAGACGCACAACAACAGATTGTGATTTTTCCTTGGTCTAGAAAAAACATTTAGGGTCGTCCTTTTTAATAAGAAATGCTAAAGAGTGAAATGCCTTGCCAGTGTCAACTTTCCCTAATATTTTTAACCTGGAATTAAGGTGAATAGGTATCTTCTAGACGAGCGTACTATATATCCTTAAACTTCGTTATCATTTTTCATCAGGTGAGATTGAGCCCAATATAATCCTACATTAAATACAAAAAGACAATACCTACAATATACATATACGCGCGTAAAACTGCAGAACACAGCCAGCATTTATAACATATCATATTACCTGTAACAGGAATATGACATTTTTATATTATATTTATTAATAAATCTAATTACAATATTAAAAGCCTAAAGTAAAAATCTCAATGGACTCAGTACGCAATCGCAATTCTCTACGCGTGGTATGAATCAAGCCTTTTGGCATTTATTTGCTTTTTAAAGTAGGTCTATCGATCGACTCGTAATACCCTGTCTGTTGCTACGTCATTACAAGCAAATAAGAATCAAATACCACATAGTCAAGCTCGGTAACCCTTTCGCGTGACCATAACAGTTGTATAAAACTGCACTTTTCCACCAACGTAATAAAATGGAGGACAAAGAGAACATCGTTGCTTCTTACCGTAATGCCGCTGTATACCGTCATGCCGTTGAAATTTGTGTTCTGTGTGTAAATAAAATGTTATTGCCTTCACTACTGATGCTTTTCTCTATATTGTCAGAAATCCGAAGAATCAAAACAAACGGGACATAATAAATTGTGTTAAAAATGTAAATCTTGATTGCAGGAATACAGTTAAACATACGTTTTTGTATTTCGTATGAAAACCATAGTACATATAGTATATTTTTTTATAGTAAAGAAGAAAATGTATGTTAAAATTAATAACATTAATGTTACATTTCCCAGTAAGTCTACGTTTCCAAAAAAAAACTTTAATTCAATAGTCAGCAAAACATTAATTCTGAAGCAAATTAATATTTTGATACGGTGACATTTTTGACAACAGAAAAGTATTCTAATTAATTATATATTCTTATTCTCATAGTTATCTAGATTTGTTAAATAGAGACTAATTTGTTGAGACTGACCACAAAATAATTGCAATACAGAATTTCACAATCAATCGGTTTCCTCAATGACGCTGATGGTACATCCAGCACAGCCGGAGTTGCTTATGTTAAAAAAGGTTTAATAATCGAACCATAGCGTTTTGATTCCTTCATAATCAAATCCAACAAAGATGGCGGAATTTCAATAAACGCAAAATGTGATGTTTAAATAGTCGATCGCGTGTTAATACACTATCACCAGCGTGCTTTGTTACTGTAATTATATACATGGGTTCGCGCTATCGGAACACATTAACGCATTCAAATGCATGGTATTGATCAAACCTAATCTAATGCCACCAACATTCAATGCTGCGCAGTAACTGTTCGTCTTTGATGTACCCAAACACTATTCAGAATTCGAATTTGGTTACATACATGAATTGATATTAATTTCCGTTGGATATGATACACAAACTGGTAATATTAGTGTAGTGCATCGGGCCGCAGTAATGCAATATTACGTTATATTTACATAATTACAGCTATTGAAGTTATATTGGATATGTTTATGAAATCTTATCTATTAGATATTCATTATTATTCACACAGTGACCAAAGCTTCTGGCCGCATTAGGTAAAAGTACGAGACAGATTTATGTGAAACATATTCTGTATCGTACCTTTTAGACTGATGCAACATCTTGTATACGGTTTACTAAGCAAATACACATTTATCCATTCTCTTAGAATTCATATGGTCGTACAGTTTCCTTATAATATGAAATCATGTTATTTTGAACTAATATTTGTGCTAGTATTTATTTATTCGGCGGCTGTGTCGTCGAGTATGCAAAAGGGCGCGTGCGGGCTCTCGGGATGCGCGCCGCGTTCGTTGGCGGACAACTTTGAAAATTGACTTTCAATACAACTTCGCGTTTACGTCAACTTCCCACCTTTGCTAGAAATCCAATGACGCTGGATGAAATAAACACGTTCATACATTGAAATTCTGCAGTAGGCTTCATTTGACAAGGAATGTTGTAAACAATCTTTGTATGAGGCATTTATATTCAAAATAAAATTTGCTGAACAGTAAAAGTTTTTAGAGATTTCTTTCGCAAATCATTTAAAAAAATCTTACTATTAAGAAAGGTATTATTTAAAAACAATACAGTCTTCAAAAGAATAACGGCCCATATATTTATCCTTAACTATATTTATTAGTATATGAAATTTGAAAGACAATAATGATCAATGTTAAGGCAATTCAATAACCCAAAACAATTTGATAATTAAAACTTTTCAATAGTTCATTAACTCTTTACTACGAGTATCTTAAGAACTCCTGTCTTGTTATTGTTTTGGGGAGCACAAGATTAACTTTACACTTTTGAGAACTTTTGAAAGCTAAATAATACTGAATGTTCACGACATTAATGTAACCGTAAGCGTTAATGTAATTAACATATGTTTTTTACCCACGATTAATGATATTTTATTGTCGATATTTCTGACTGATGAGTTTAGCGTAAGTACGAGCCATGCAACTGGTTGGAAATATTGATAATCAACAATATTTGATCGTGAATACCCATTACATCGTAAAATTTATAAATTCCGCCATAATATTAGTTTAAAATCACATCAATGCTTATAAGCATTGCATAAAATTACATATAACATTTAGGATTTAAACCCGGATAAGAAGCATAAGAGGATAGTGCATTTGCCACTGATCTATTATAACTGAATTCAACTTAATAACTTCATGTTTGAAAATGCAATAGTTCAACGCTATGTTTAGTACACAAACAAATAGTTGTGCCAAGGCAAGGGTAATCGGCGCGTCATTATCGGGCGCGCTCCACAAAGTGTAGTGATTTGCATACGACAGCGCCGTCCGTCTGTCTAGTACATAGATAAGGAAACCTAACAGACTCCTAATAACTTATTTAACTTCCTAGGAATGCTTGCACTGATTTTTCTATAACTTGTGCAAAAAAACATTGAGTAAAACAAAATGTTTCTATCGATAAAAAGATTTAAAATTAAATACGAGTGTAATTATTTTCTAAATATTTTATGTACTCTTTATTTTTTGTGGTGTCGTTTGTTTGATTTCAAGGTACCATGGTACATTTTTTTGTTTTAAATGATTTGAACAATAAATAAAAATTACACAATGAAGTAAATTTAATTTTGTAGATCTACATGCAAGAACTATTTGACTGAGGTGTTACTTCGTCTTTGGCTCAGTATTTTCCCGGTAATACCTGTCATTACCAGTAATTTCTATCACCCCTTTATATTGTTTGTTTCAATATGCACACTTGTATTGGATTATGCAACAAAGTATAAAAAGACTTGTTTGTTAGGGTTTTATTCAAGTAGTAAACCCTGTATAGTTTGACAGAAAGATACCGAAACATCCGTTTTTAGTGTGATGAAATTCTTGTTTCAGTGGATAGATGTGTTTTTAATATGAAAAAAGAGAAGTAGCAAACGAGCATGCAGGCGATGTTACATGGCGACTGCAGCCTATGGACATCCACGTAAGTCCACAGGACTAAAGTTCCATGCGTTGTCGTGCCTAGACGTCTTGTTACCTTTGAGGTTTGTGATCATCGGTTAGCTTTTAAGAGTAGCCGGCCATTGTACCTCTCCAACCGAAATACAAGAATTTCTTCTCGGCAGATTACAGAGCGATAGTAGTGCTTCACCGGGCGAAATGTAATTCTACTATTCGTCGTTGCCGGCTCATTTACATCTTAGGTCTCGGGATAAAAACTTACCGAGAGACTCCTATTTTATACAAAGTTGGTACGAATGTCCATGGGCCGCTGGGACCACTTACCATCAGGGAAATGTATATTCGTTAGCTAGTTCAATTTTATTATTACACGGACATGGATAAATCAGAATACGTATACTTACTATGCGCTTACATGTATTTGTATAATGAGGTATACAGATGAAGTTAATATCCACATCGATGTTGTAACCGTTATCCTTCATTGTATCGCAGCGGAATTATTGTCGTGAACGTCGTCGGTGAAACGATAAATTCGGCGCGACCAGCGCGTCCGGCCACGGCGATTCGATTTGCCGGACGCGATAGTTACACATTCAGCTCCCAGCCGAGCGTGTAAGTGCTATTCAGTACACGAAGTACGACCATTATTAATACATCCAGTCCCCACTCTCGAGACCCTCATTGTGCGAGCTAGCGAGTTAATCCACCGTCCGGCAAAGATCGCCGATCGAATGCGACCGTCCCAATTTAGTGAAACGTAATAGGGTCTTACGGTGAAATGCGGCGTGTAATTTTTGGTTTGCGATTGTAATTATCTATTGAATCGCTGCGCTTCGAGGGAAGAGTTCAATTATCGCGCGACGCTCCGTCGAACTGATTGATTGGTTTCGGCCCTGTTTGTGTCCATCAGTTTGATAGACACAAGACACCAACCACTACATTATAGGTACAATGTACGAGCTTAGCAAATATCACCTCAATATCCAGGTATCAACATTATTTGTTAAGCAAAACAAGTTGTTTCTTTGAAAGTATTTCACAAAGGATATTTCTAGGCTTCCTATTCAACTCCACTATAAAATATTTTAGCAAGCAGCGAATAAAAGCTTCAAGCCCCATACAATATTTTTTGCCTTTGAAATAATGTTAGAACTTACCACACCCTGTACTTAGCTCTATCTACTTACTCTCTTTGTCTCGTAGTACAATGAGGCATTGTTACCTCGATAGGCCTCGTAGTACCGTGACCTGGATATCAATAAATATAGCGAGAACAAAGTGTAGAAACGTGTATGCAGCACTTGCAGTATATCACAATGTCCTTGTTGTCGTGCCTTTACAACAACTGAGAGACAGAGGAGATACCATATTCCAAGTATAATATTAGTCGTCACAGACAGGATTATATTTAAGCCTCGAAACAAAAAAGGGCGTTATAAGTTTGAAGTCTATGTTAATGTTTAAATGTGGCAACGATGCCATATTTATACAAATAAATGAAACTAGTGAACCGACTGAAATGCGGTTTATTTTATTTCAAAATGGGTTGCAGTGGTTTTTTTGTTATGAAAGTGTAAATGTGCCTTTTAAATTTTTTCAGCTACATATAGTATATTTCTACTTGAGTAATCAAACTGAAAACTTATTCACTAAATAAATCCGATAATACTGGTTCATTATAGTCACCTTGACCCAATGCATAAAGAATGCATACTGTTGAGTCCCTACTCCATGAATAGATAGATACATATGATGACTTTGCCTATGTATCTCATGTTGGAATAAGATAGTACCAAACGAATTTCTGCTATGCTTTCGACTACTCGCATTCTATTTGTTTTTTATTTTTCTAACCTATCAACCTTTTTTAAAAATAATTAATGAATGAAGCTAATAACTTTAAAAATAAGTTTCGATATTGTTCCCGGAATATAGTTAAAATCCTTTAAATAACAAAAAGAGTTTAATAGCAAACAATATCTACAATAAAGCTTTACGTGTGGACCTATCGTCAAAATCGGTCCAGCCGTTCTAACACTAGTCCAAGCTAGCAGTTAAGCAAAAACGGCTATAATCCGATTAATGTAATAATCCGATTAATCCGATTAATTTTTAGTGTCGTTAAATAATACATTGCAGTAAAAAATATTGTCTGTGACTAAAATGTCTCATAAATTGAGCACATGTGATTCAATAAAAACACTGTGAGAAGAGAGGATACACGCGAGCGTTCCACGCTGTCACATGCGAGAGGTCTTCCCGGAGGAGTTGCAGAACCTCAGCGAAGCAATTTAGCCAATTTACTGTCCTCCGTCCTATTGACGGGCTCCCGCGCTCTTGATTCGAAAATAGACACCATTGTGTTGCGCTGCGAAACATACGGAGATTTTATTTACCGTTCCTTATGGAAATCGTAGTAGCTTAAAATGATTTAAATCGTAAATGCGTTCTTATTAACCTCGACAACTGTGAAACAAAACATCACTATTGTCAAATGGGTAATTAATATTGGAAAAGATATGTGTTGAGGGTTTATGTCATAAGTGTAACTTAAGAGCGTGCAAGCCACCTGACGATAAATGGTCGCTGCAGTCCATAGATATCCACATCCAATTATTCAACCTCAAACTATATGTCTTTATGAAGGCGTACGTAAATGCGTTTCTATTCCTTCGGATAGAAATTGAAGTTTAGCTTCTAAGAGAAACCAGTAACTGCATCTCTCCAATTGAAACACAAGGGAGTAGAATCTGTAAGGTTTGACCAAGAAGGAACCAAAGCTATTGTTTGTTGAGTTCCAGTAAGAAATGTAATTACCGACTTACGTGTGAGGAGACCATCTTCGTTTCCAGAAATAGCAACACATCCGTACCTTAATCTATACATATAATAAAACGGTAACTGATCGCTATCTGTACATGGGGTGCCTTTACATTCGCAAGAGAACCCAAAAAATGTTTGTTCGTTTTGTGTGTTTGTCTGTATGTCTGTATGTTTGTACACACCAATCTCAGAAACGGCTTATCCGATTTGAATAAAATTTTAAAGATTATATTGTGATGGGCTTCACTTAACATTTAGTGTTTTTTTCGTTTAAATCAATTAACAGTTAAAGAAGTATTGGCAATTTATGTAATACGTGAATGAAGTCGCTCAACAAAATAATAACATAACCTAAAACACTAAATGTGGCACTCCGGTTTTATATATAGTTGGATACAGGTGACAATGGGCCGCAGGGATCACACATTATTATTATGTAAGTAATCACACTAGGTTATTGAATTATCTTTGATGTAGCGTAACTTGAAATTTGTTATAATTACAAACAATATCACACTATTGTGGTTGTAAACATGTGGAATGAACATCTTTAACAACTTACCTCACAATAAACTGATCCATCCTAAAGATATTCAAAGCTGTGGTATATTGTGTGTAATAATAACAATACAAACGGGCTTATTGACTACAAAACAAGATCAAATGGATTCTCCAACAAACGAGGTAACACCAGTAATACAGATCCATACCCTATAGATTGTTTCTAACATCACATCGACTAAGCGTAAAACGTGCCGTAATAGAGACTGTGGGCTTTTCTTAGAATTTGATTTAAATAACTATTAAATAGTCATAACCGACGCTTTGACGACATACTTATAACCCAATAAACTGTCATTTGGGCCTGCAGTAGACGTTATTGTCGTTTTATTGTCGGAATTATTTATAGTTTAAAGTCTCAATTCTGATATTATAATAAAGTCTCCAAGGCTCGTCTTTGATTGACTAACTTTGCACATCAAACATTAGGTTTAGAAGAGAACTTTATTTAGAAGTAGACTTATATTGAATCGATAAAATAAGCGAAAGAAGCGAAGCAGTACATGAAAAAAGTACATGATTGACCAAATTAAGCAAGTTTAATTTATGTCCAAATTAAGTCGATCAATGTCGAAAGTTGGATGGGTGACAGTCATTCCACTAGTGACGAAATTTCAACCGCACTTCCGAGTTTCTGAGGATACGATAAGCAGGCTGTCCAACATTTTATTGATAAATAGTAATTCTAACATGTTGTCGAAGGCCATAAGCGGTTTGAAAACATGCAAAAGATGTGTAGGCCCTTATTCCCAGCATTCGGGCAATTGTAGTGTATGTGTGTATGTGTATAAATAGAAAAATAATGACATTACTTTTTCATACAGTCCGTTACTTGCATGATCGTAGGTGGTACCAAGTAAAAAAAAAATCACTCGATAAACCTTTTTCAAATAACGTTCTGGGAGCCTTATTAATATTTTTAATAAATCTTGGACAATAGGTTCTTTCGTGAGAAAACAGTGCATTAATAGTGATAGCTCATCACACCACAGCGCTAAATAATGCCCATAAAAGAGACCACGTCATAAACGCGCCGTATCTTATCAAAAACATATTTACGACTCTCCATATTCGCTTACAAATTGTTCAACGTAAATAAATTTTGTGTATCTTCCCTGTCAAAACATTTACGTTACATTGTGTTGGTTGGTTTTTATTTTAAATAATTGTACGAAAAAATAGTCGAATTATAGGCATTAAAATTTCGCACTTAAACAGTCTTAAACTGGCAATGTCTTACATGTCGGTATCACACTAAAACGAACTTACGTAACCAGTCTAAATATTCGTATCTATAACTTCAAGTCGGATCTGTATTATAAAAAGCTTGTTCTACATTGTTTGCTGCTTGCATTCAACGAGACATTGGTTATCCGTCTGCCTATCACTAGATTTATCTATAAGAAAATACAATCTTCTATTTCCTAAAATAATTATCTATATTACCTCTTTAAGTACTCGAGAATATAATAGACAGACAATGGTCCTGTAACAATATTGTGTTAAGAATATAAATTAGACAAAGGCATAAAGTAATGAAAATGTATGTTTACGTTACTGAAAGGGAAATATATCTACGCATATCATTGCAATGTTTCGACGAAACGCGCCAATTAAACGAAATGCGTGATCCTGCAAGTAATACGTAGCGTTACCACATGTACTGATGTTTATGGATTTCCGAAACTTTATAAAATTCTTGACAGACCCAATGAGAATACAAAAAAACATGTAGATGAATCTTCGTAAAAATATTGTAATGCATCAGTACTATACCTTCATTTTCACAGTTCAAATATATTCAGGTATATACAACAAATTGCATACGTAATTAAAAAATCTACACATGAATTAAAGGATACATTTTTAAAACAAAAGATTTCCCCTATAAAATTGTTTACGAAATTATATTAATCCATTAATTATATTTTAATAATAGCTTCGATATAGTTTTTTGCGTCTTTTTTTAATTTATACGTATTCGTACACCTGGCAATATTATCCACGGCCGGGTCGACACTATACTAAATGAGGGTTCTCCGCCATCTTGATTCGAGGGGTCAAATTAAATTGACATGCGGTTTGTGCAAACGTATTATGTTTGCCACACACCATTGTGTTATCGCCTCTAATTATACGTGCCTGACGACGTCATATAATTTGATGAAAGTAATTACTGTGATATAAACACGTGCATAAACATATAGGCTGCAACAGTTTTTATGTCCTACTGGTAGCCATGGATCTCTTATCATAATAGAGGTAGGCCTACTCCATCACACTGCTCAAATGCGAATTGGTGGAAATTTCAGGTAGTTTTAATCATCCATGAGGCCTCCGACAATCTTTAAAGATTGCCATCTCTTGATAACAATCGTGAAAGAGTGCTTAAAATACCCTTCGAAGTCAGTACAATTTGTTCACCATAGGTCACCAGTTTCGGTCACGTCATTAGTATGACTAAAATATGCAGATTGAAATTAATATTACACAATGTGTGATAGCCATTTTTAAGTCCATATAAGGCGATGGTGATGGCACACGTGCGGCCACCATACTGGTTTCACGCAGGGTTTCGAGTTCGATCCCCAGTCACATAAATTCTGTTTGGGATCTGGGTGTTGACACAATACAAGAGAATCTAGCATCGGTATCTATATAACAATCTTAACTATGGATAAATATGATCATAAAAACTACGTATTAATTTAATAGGAACGTCTTAAGAGGAATGTCCAGAATAATTGGGATGCAAAAAATCCACAAATAAATACGAGGAATCTCGGTTTGAAATGTAAATAAGGTTTTCTCATATTAAAATAACATGCAATACTGCGATTCCGTTTAAGTTAAAGAACGAGACCGGAGACGAGGCGTCGCAATATCGTCGCGGGCGAGAAATCTTCGTAGAGTTGTCGTTAAATTATCGCGTGCCAATGCCTGGCCAGACGCCACGTCAGCGGACCTCGCCTGGAGTTTAGCATATCGTACCAGATCGGCAAATCCACGTAATATAGACATTCGCCTCGGTTGCCCTGTTAAAGCCATTATCGACCCCTAATACTATTTTAAAAAATGGCCGTCCTAAAACTGAACGCGATCGCAACGAAAAGCTCTGAACGAACAGACACTTAATAGGATTGGATGAAGATGGCGGAGTAATAAAGCGTGTTCCATAATGTATTTATAGAAGATGTGCCGACACCGCCCCGCTGCAAGGATCACCTTCAATTTAGTGTTCGAGGTTACGATTAGCTCGAGGCCACTTTGTATTAGGATTTTTATTAATACACACAGAAAATTGGATTAACGAAACATCATGATGATGACTTTCTTTTCATTATCTATTTATTATTACTATAGATATTCTATTCATTATTATAGATGATAGATACCTACGTGTCTAAGTATATATAATAGTTTACTGCTGCAATCCAGTCGATCGAAAAAGCATATGGTTCTAATTGTCAATTAATAGTTGCGCCTATTACATTGCTATTGAAGTCATTTCAAACGTCGAACAATTACAAATTAACAGACACAATAGAAAGATTCATTGGATTTGTGGGCGTCAACCAGTATCATTACTCTGATAGCAAAATAAACGAATGTAGATAATGGACGGCGGGATCAATACAAAGTAATCGCGAGCGGATCCAATAAGCCCGACCAAAACAACGGGGGGTCGCATCGGACGGATCGGAGGCTGTGAGCCGAACATGGGGAAACAATATGGCGGCATGCAAATAGCTCGGCCATTATCGCACCTGGGCAGCGCGAGCCGCCCGACGAGTAAACAAGATTACGGGAATTGAATGGCTAATTAGGGGAAAAGAAGCGGCCCCACCGTGCAAGCTAACTTATCGCGAGTCGTCCTTGCCATATTTCACGACGCTTAAGTCGCCTTTATTGTTTGGCCGCCTCTTGTTTGGCTAAAGAGGCTTGTTAGCTTATCTCCTCGAGCCTAGGTGGAGTGCATTAGCCGCCGTCACAGTCAGAAGTCAAGATTTAAGGCGCCGCAGATATACTAACGTCCCTAAATAGCTCCAGCCTTACTGTAGCAGCCAAACCGGGTTAAACATTACATGTTGCATTTATATAAATTCCGTATACCCGTATACTAAACCGATTAATTTGTCATAGTTAAACGAGTTTATTGCGGGACTATAAGTCTTGTTTTTTATCGGCTGCGCGACAGCAACCAAATTACGCGGCGCTACTTATCCCATGTTTGATAGCGGGACGCGGGTCAAGCTCATACAAGAGCTGTTAATCATTATTCAATTAATTAATTCGTGACTTTTATAGATAATAATAAAGTTAGTATATTTACGAGTCGGGTCCGTTAATTTAATGTTATCTGTTTAATTGTACGATCCGTAGTCGTGTTGCCGTAGCGCGTCGGTTACAACTTGTGTCAAGTGTGTATTTGATGGCGCTGGGAACTAGCTAATCGAAAATGAAAATATTATTGAATAATTTGTGATTAAATGTACATGGTTTTATAGACAAAATTTTGCAACGACAAGTGCTGTCGGTAGATACATGGCTGACCGCTGATGGCAAAAACTTATACCTTTGTTGATAAGCCTAGTTGATAAGCCTACGTGTAGATCTTATGGCCGTTATTACCACGGCCGACGTGTTGACCACCATATATCTGTTGAAGTCGCGTTGAAGTAACGTCGTTAAGAATGTTCTAGAAGTCACTTGATTCCGGAAAGAGGCCAGTCTACAGCGATGAAACATAGAAAGGGTTGCAGCCATATTCTTCATTATCTTCATTCATTATTTGCGTTCTTGAGTAAACTTATATTTGAAATTATGCGTTGCCCAGACGTTCGCCTCGCTTTTTAGCCAAAATAGGAATAGTAATATTTCCAATTTAAATATTGGAATTGTTGAATGGCGACTTATAAAGATGGTCGTAATACCTTCTAGACAAAAACATGTTTCTACTACTATATTACCAAGCGCTATTTTGCTAACTAATTAAGCAGAAACTTATTTACGGTCCTCTACGAGTCTGACTAACAACATCATGTTCCTAAACAGAAAACTAATAAGTTTAACTATCGACAAATAGATAGCTAAACAAATTACAATCCGGCTCAAGGTCTGGACAGTTTATGAAGGCACTAATCTTATATTTGATTTAAAGAGGTGCGTCCGCTTGGAGCGACGGTAACCATAATTTAATTACATGTAGAGCCTGTCACTGAGCCCACACAGAACCTATTTAATACAAGATTAATGAATTATAAGGATACAGCTACATGGTTTGCTACGTAATATTTATTGTATCAATTTAGTATACCATTAGATATGTCTGCTCGAAGTTGGTGTACTTTACATTGAAAGAACCATTTTTGTAAAAAATATGCAATAAATGATTATCATTGTCGTGGTCGTCAACGCCGTTATCGTGATCTTTTTCGTGGTCGTCGACATCATTAGTAACCTATTTAATACTATATTACTATTTCGTTTCTCGGGACAGATATCTTCACAAAATGATGATGAATGAAAATGAGGCGGACCAGACCTAACTGTTAGGTCTGGTCCGCCTCGCAGGTCAAGTGCGGGTTGGTAGACTTTACACGCACTTTAGAACTTTGTGGAGTACTCTCGGACGTGAAGGAACGGATGGTTACGATCTTTTCCTTCACCATTAAATCAAGTTATTAATTAAACGTTCGTAAAATCAGAGCTGCATTTTAGAGATTCAAAACCCGGGAAACTGTGTGAGAGTCCGGAATCTTCAAAGTATCAGGTTGTTTTACTATTATTATATATTTAAAAACAATTTGCCTGTAGCACTTTATGAAGCTGTATCCTAAAGTAAACACTAATTTCAAGTAATTCCAATTTTTTTATTTATTGCAATTTTGAGCTTTGATAATAAACAGTTGTTATTTCGACAGGAGATACATGCCTTTGCAGGAAAGATAATTATCTAACATATTTCTTATTAACATGAAAATGTTTCTTAGTAAAACTAGTAATGTACTCTCTAAAGTAAATTTAACCATACTATGATATTTCATATACGACTTCCAACATGCTATCTGGTTTTGCTTGCATAACGTATGCTTACTGGCACTTTTCATGCAAGCTTTTCTTTAAGCGATAAAATGGCCCCTGAAAATATGATCCCTGATATGAGCATAACAAAAACGAATGAATTTTGTAAAGATTACGATCTCAACGAAATATTTTAGGTACTCACAGGTATTTTGGGTACTTTGAATAAATTATAAACAAAAACTACACAATTAGTTTACAAATTTTGCAAGCAAAAAGTTAGGCGGATATGAAAATTTCAACACATTCGTTTTTTAACATTACGTTAGTAAACCTTAGATATTAAACAATATTTATTAAAAATATGCCTAATATTTTTTATGTATATATCTTCTTATGACTGCAATAAAGTAAAACGGCAATAATGTACTTTGTTTTCTCTATTTTAAGTTATGTAGTAATTACTGTTTACTAACAAAATAAAGTTTAAATCGACAAAACTTAGCATTTTTCTCAATTGCAATTTTGGAATACAACTTTAAATGGCTACTTTAATAAATATTATACTTACGTATACTACTTTGGCTTAGTTGCTGATGTCACGAAAAATTCTCATTAATTTCTGAAAAGCTTTTGGTGACCCGTGAATCCAAAAAGCCAAACACTTTGTCTAGAAGAAGCCAGAAAGTTCCATAATTTCTTTGCGGAGATAAGAGGCGAAAGTTCACGCAGGAACGGAGATTTATGACATCACCGTCGCTCCTTTCACTAAATAATAAAAGGCCTGCTGTAAAACGCGGTGGGAGCATAAAAGTTTTACGTCCATACAACCCGTTGGTGTACGTAAACGGAACATGTAGGGCGCGTCGTGTTAGGACGC
>DWON01000758.1:0-29450 GCA_018251015.1 Phocides pigmalion okeechobee
CCCCAATAAAAAAAAATTCGCAATCAAGTGATCCTTATCTTTCGGTTGGACTTGTGTGTTTTTCCATTACTAATAAAATGGAATGACCGTTTCAGTTCTAAAGAATAGAAATGTGTCTACGTACGGCCTCGGCATAAAGACAAAATCATTTATGCTTGAAGCTGCAGTCAAAACAGTATTATTCAAATTTAAATAATGGTCTAATTTAACGAGGCACCACCGCCCTGATCCACCTTGGAGCAATTATTGTCTTTCGTTTGGAGGGGTGCGGTTGCCGGTTTTACTTGCAAGCGAGGTCACCTTCTTAGTCTTCAGGAGTACCAAAGCATCTGACATCCTTCTGACTCCTCTGTTCTTCTCCTGCTTTTGACTCCCTATTACTACAGTGATAGCTTTAGTTCTGTTTCTGCGATTACTTTACATAAGGTGAGCTGTACACTCTTTTGCAACAGTTCTCAAGAAATACTTTTTAGTAGTACTCCATTTCCAAACACATTCATAAGAATATGTCAAACAACGTGCAGCCATTATTTAACATCAGGTGGGGTGCTCCCTCGTTTGCGACTTTTCTAACATACAAATATCAGCTAGGTGTAAATGGCCGTACTATTCAAAAGCTCCATTTTCCGTGACCTTAAGCAATATATACGTCAGATGTCGATGTACATACGATGTCAACTCCACATTCACAGAACTTATTTGAGTTTATGTACATTCGTATAAGAAGCAATTGACTTGGAAAGAAATGGTGAAGCGTTGTCATGAAGAACAGGTCAAGGACGATTACAGGTCGTGTTTACGAGTTTCGTTAACGTAATGCCCTAAATTGTTACAATGCTGTTTTTTTTTAATTGAAGTAACAAACAAGCATACTTGATGGTAAATGGTCACTACCGTTGTAGACAGTTAATTATGATTTTAGACTAATATCATCGCGTAAATACATTTTACTATGTGACGGGTACTCAAGATTTTTTTGTATTGTCGATAGTTCGGACTAATTGCATGAATAGTGGTCAACTCAAACTCAAAAATAGGTTACTATTTTCAAAAAGAACACAAGTCCCGCCTAAAGTAGATCACGGATGTTTACTCTTGAGGACTGATATGGTTGTCTTATATGTATATGACCTTTATAGGGAGACAGGAATTGCTTCACGACAGTAATAGATGTGGCGGCGAGAACTCCCCGGTCGAAACATACAGTTACTACCACGTTTTATGTCTATATATGCAGACAAATAAGTAAGAAACATGGTAACATGTAGCATCTACATATTTTTGGCTGCATCATATTGTAATCAAATACATATTGTCGTGCGGCATTCTTCGTTAAACAACAGCTTAAAAGACAATTTATAAGAGACAAATTGTATAGCAAAATATTGCTTTAAAAACGGTGTTTTAGTCATTGCTCATTTCCTAGAAATTGTATCATGATAACACATGGCCTACAGAATCAGAGGTAGTCTGCACGTAAAATCAATAACTTTCACGTTAAAGATAGAAATAAGCAAACAGAGAACGGTACACTTTTATATGTACAAAGGGGGATAAATATTAGCAGTAAAGTCCCAAAATTGAATGATACTGTACATTTGATCGTGACAAGAGGGCTGGATAATACATATCTTGTGCAAAGAATTACTATTGAGCATATTTGGCATAGACAAGGACTGCCTAGAAATTGTTTAGATTATATTTTTACTAAATATTTTAAAAGTATGCAGTGTTATAATATTCAGTATTCAGTGTTATATATTCGGTTAATTATAATGAAACAAATGTTGCCAAACAAACGTCAAAATTAATCAAGCTACTTTGGTTTTTTTATTTTTCTTCGTTATATTTTTAATTATTTTATATATATGTTACCATTTGAGAGAAATCTTGATTAAAAGGCTACTTAGTAACTAACAAAATGAAGGCAATTAATCATATTTCATCGTTTTCAATTAAAGCGTCACTTGGTTTTACAAAGTTGAACGAAATCAGCATAACTTTAACACTTGTCTTGATTTCACTTCATTTCAAGTATACGAGTATTTAGTTATAAAATGATTGTGATAAAATAGATATTAAACGTACTTACATTGAAAACTAATATATATAATAACCACGAGACATTCACCTGATTCGAAATATCGGCCAATAAAGTCGTTAATTACGAGTATCCGTTACATAATACAAAGAATGAAATATATATGTATATGTAGGTCTCTACGTTGTAACATAAAGAAATAAAAACTATGGAAGTTTGTTTGAACACGTTAAAACTATTGGTCCATTATAAGGTAGTTTTCATATAAATCGTTTCAAATATCCTCTTTATTGTTTGTTTCACTCGTGTGTTATTCCATTAATAGTTTCCGAAAAACTTTTAGAGGTATAAAATAGACATAATAAACTACCAAATTTCGGGACCTGTCCGTAAACATTAGTGAAGTTTGACGTATAATTTGTAACATTGTAACGTACCTATTCATTATGATTTTAACGTATAACGTGCAAGTTTTCAATATAATTATAACTTATCTCTTCTAATACCTGTATAACTGGTGTTCACCGCAATAGATAGATAATATCAAAGAAAGACACGTCTAGGTATTTCATTACTTGTCTTCTATGTTAGCCTAATAACAGAATCAATGCTCATGTCTATGGAAGGTTTTCTGATTGCTAACATTAATCAATTGTCCCTGAAAGAAAATGAATGTTATATATATATATATTTCATATTCAAGTACATACCATATATGTCTGTGTGTGTATCGTGTATATATACAAATATTATATATATCGTATGTAGTTGACACATATTTCTAGCGTGTACAGCCCCAAAATTTATTTAAGCCGTAAACGATCGTCAAAGTTATACAACATTGACCGCGGGCAATAATTAGATGGGTAACCGTTGGTAGCTTAATTTACACGCAATCCAGTGCTTCGGAGAGCTTCTGGTTGATAGTCGTTCAATCTTGTCAAAAGCTCTATGGGCAATTTGAAAACATTCGTTAACCGGGTCGACCACTGAATTAAATTGATTGGAGGATCGATCGTGGTGAAATATATAATAAAGCTCCTCCACGTTTGGGGATAGACTCGTTCCTAACCGTACGATATTAAATAAATTACAACCAATATAATAATAGAATTATGACTTAATTAATTTCGTTTAAAAATCCTTTGTTTTATTAATTATTGTCTAAGATTACATTGTCTAATAGCCAAACAAGTTTTCTTGATCAATTACGGGAGCCAAATTTCAATATTGTTATTACAAACAAAGAGATTATGAATGAAAATACAAAATATACAAGCCAGTTGAGTTTCTTGTTGAATTTCTCTACACGGATCGCGTTTCAAACTGGCAGTAGATTAAGAATAAGTAATATATTGTGACATTTTGTACTTGTGCCTTTGAATAGATAGTATGGCTAAATTCGTTGAATCTAGGATCTTAAAAGTTTGCAGATAGGTCTTTTATATAGTTAAGTGAGCACTAAAAAAGATTTTTGTTTTAATTCAGTCCGTGAGAAGATAAAATTGATAATTTGTGTGATATTTTAGTTCCTTTTATAGAATTGATTCATTTATACATATAGGGTAAAATACATTTTAAATGTAACTAGAAAACGGACAGGCAGTGGGAAGTGGTCATTGCTGCCTATGTACATCTGTAATCAACTCCATAAACAACAAGAATCTCACTTGAAGTTGATCACAGATGACTTGCTACTCTTCAGGACTAAAGTGGTCACCTCACTTGTAAGGGCCCAAAACCGCGGACTAAAGTTAGTATAAAATAAATGGATTTTTTAAATCATAAGTTTTTACTTTAATTAATGCTGGTATGGCAGTTGATACAAGTTAATAGACATGACTACATTTACGCCTAAATACTATTTAAATTGTTCACGATCGCGCATCGGACTCATTTTATGATTAATATTTTTCATTATACATTGGACTCATTAACCAATGTAACTATATTCGACGAGATCTTAATCGATATGTATATAAAATTCAAACATCTACAAAAAGACAACAAGTGCCTAGAATGAGGAAAAAATACTACTCATGCCAAACTTCGAAGGCCGTGTCGTAAAGGAGCCCACAAAACCCAACAAACAAAACTCGACAACATTTTTTTATCAAGTCTTTTGTTCTTGTAACTACTCTACTTTATGTGATACAACAAAAAGTCGCAGTGGTAAATAAAATAAATGTACACGAACAAAAAATGTAAACCAAATAAAATAATATTTACATAAAAAATGTAAAACTAATCAATGCAACAAAAGCTTCAAGCATGTGATGCGTGAAACGATTTAAGAAATATGCAATTCTCAAGAACATTCGTAAAGCCAGGCTTTGTTTCGCATATGTAAAAACCTGTAAACATGCCACTATATTTATATTCAATTGTGCTCAACACTTATTTGTTCACATTCTTACCACTGACGGCAAGCGAATTACTTTTTTTTTGGTTGCCATTAAACTTGGCAACTTTTTATTACAAAGGCATACCAACAATCACTTTTACACACACTTGTATACCACACATTTGTTTGCGAGAATCCTGAAAGTGTTTTGTTTGCCGAGTTTGTTTATTCGTATTTTTCGTAGCGAATATAAAGCGGGCGTTGTCACGGGAGACCCGTGTCTCGATCCGCCGCCGCCGTAACACTGAAACTGAAATATAGAACTCTACGAAGGCGTTCCGACGACTGAAGCGGTTTGCGTTTGTCTTCGAGTGACGATTAATGGGGAAAGTTCACGAATCTCAATCACACGTACCTAATATTATATTGCTGTAGTGGTTGCGATTGGTACTAGTAATTAAGTTTTATGACGAATTCGCCAATTACCTACGCAGTAATTTCAGAAATGAATTAGCCTAATTTGTTGTTCTGGATATTATAAATGTGAAAGTGTGTATTTTTGTATATTTTGTTTTCATATCAAAACGACTGGTATAATTTTGATGAATTCTAATATAGGATACGTTTTATTGCGAAAATAAGACTTGATGAAGAAGAGGTTGGAATAGGGGATGTTATTAACTACGCGGAGATTTGTTTAAGTTAGGAATACAACTAGGTTTTTTTTCATATTAGGTTCTTTGATAAAAAAGAATTTTGATAATTGCACCTCTAGAGGGCTTTAATTATGAAATTTTGTAATATCTTTAACTTTTGCACGGCCATTACCGCGGACAGAAGCTAGTTTCCTATAAAATATTTCTTAAATCTAAGCATAAATCAAAATCGGATCAGTTCTTAATAAAACGCACTGTAATTTTTAATGATTTTAAATTATTTATAAACATAAATATACACATTATGATCTTTTGAACATTTGTATACTTTAATATCATTTCTAACTCTTTCGCAATAAAAAAAAAGAAGAAAAAAAACATAATTTTTCCGCGCAACATAACCGTCATTTACCCTACACCTAATTACTCTTAGTTGTCCATATTTACCACTAGTTACCCTTAGGTCGAGTAATTTAGGGTCAGCAAGTATCAGGTAAATAAGTATAAAATTTAATATAATAACTTCATAATTGACTGAGTGTAATTTGTGGACCAGACTAATGGATTAATAACTCTCCTACAAAAGAGATCGCAGAGTATATCCACGTGGTAAAGTGGCAAAACCTTGGCTTTAAAAAAAAATTTTTCGAACCTTCGCCGCTGATTAAAATTAGACAATGTAAAACGTGTATACGCCATAACAAGAAAATCATACTACTTTTTTTCATTGTCTCCAAAAATATTGGTTATAAAATCCAAGCAGTATTTTTTTTAAAACTATAGTGAATATTAAGAATAAAACTATAATTAATATTAAAATGATTAAAGTGCACTAAAATTGTAAATAATTGTGTATAAAATTGTAACACAAAACACAATTTGTGACACAAGGGTTTGTAACAGTATTCTAGTTTAAAAATTCAAATCTCGTTTTCGCCAACTACAAAAGTCTCATTCAGAAAAATATAATTTTGCTCCCTGTTATCAGAGAACATAAGTTCATTTTTCGAATAAATAGGATGAAAAAATATGTATTAAATATCGACTTGTATCCCCAGGGGAAAATACTGGCGTGGACCGTTTTAACGATCGTCAAACAACACATCTTACGTTTTCGATTTGACGCTTCGAATTTACACAACTATTTACACTAACAACCTAAATATTGAACAATGCCTTTAATCTCACTCATCTAAAAACATAAAACTTCGCTAAGAGCGTAAGAATTATTGTGATCAACAATCAAATAAAAATAAACTCCAATTGTTACGGATATAAATAAACATTACTCTATGTAAATAAACTTAATTCAATTTGTAGCCGGCAACAAAAATATCTATTCTAAATTATGAATTTACGTCACTATTTCGTACTTTGTTGGATTTTTTATGATAGATGAGTAGTAAATCTTTACATAGTGTGAAATAAATTCGTTTGCCCCTGTCTGTGCGCTTAGATCTTTTAAAAAATACAATGGAATTTCCCGCGGGTATCATCAATAGATACAGTGCTTCAACGAAATGTTTTAAATGTATAATATATTCATATTGTAGCAGAGAATTTTATGTCGCAGATGCAAACCTGCGAATCTGGGGAACTGGTAAGCAATAAATAAGTACTGATTACTTGAGGCGCCCATTTTAGTTCTTAACAAGCAGGCACAACCGACATAATTAAGTCTTCAATCGAAGCGACCACTGAACTTCAGTTGGCTTACACGATCGTTTGCTACACTGCCAACGTAATAGAACTGAAGTAAGATTGATGAAGTCTCTAGCGCCCACAAAATCGCGCTAGAACGGTCGACGATACGGTTCAATACGAAGTAGCACATTCATAAGTTCAACTAATCCTTAATAAATTGCAAGACAACAACATTATTCCATCACCAATATACTCTGAAACGTCACTGCTTTACCGCTCCTCGGATCCACAGATGACATTCACGAGGCTTTTAACACTTTCCTTGTGGCGTACAACACAGGTATGTATGTACAACACGCTTGCGGCTTGTACATACATACCTGTGTTGTACGTACGAATTTGTGTGGATTATGGGCGAACAAAAGTGCTGTGTTTACGTCGGCGCTACAAGACTGAAGGCGGAAATTACATCTGTGTATTCGTAGATGATACACATATACTAAAATATATAATATTTGGTTTAGTGCCGTCTCCCGCAATTCTGGCTTGATCTATATGCGATATGCACGTCGCAATCAAAGTGTTAAATACACCTAATTAAAGCATTTTACGAGTTACGTTAACGAAACTCGAATGAGATAATTGTCGAAGTTTGCACCTGATTCGTGGACAATAAAAGTCTTTATATGTAATCTGCATCATGACAAGACATTATGAGTACACAAATACCTAATCTAGATCAGACAGACAATACTGGATTACAGACATTTACATAATATTGTTCGTTAATCCCTCATCTTTGTTATGTGAATTGTAAGCTTTTAGATAGAACTTGTCGTGTAAACAATTCAAACGTAGCTTTTCCTGAAAAATTGAGGCTTCGCTTCTTTCACTTTACACACAATATAAAAAGTAAATGTAGCACCTCGCATAAATATATTTTTTACTGCCTCTAAGTAGCAGAGATATAATGAAACAATTTATTTATTTGTTACAATTCTTTGAGGTTTTAAACAGTGGTGGTGTATGAGTAATATGCCGGAGTCTCACATGGAACATACGTTGTAAGACGCAGGGAAAGGGCGATACGCGAACTCAGCTCATACATATGAATATAACTAAAACATTCGTAACATAACACGTATCTGATAAAAGTCCAAACTGACATAAACTTCCTGCGCGTTCTCGATAGGCACTCATACAGTTTCCGAAACAAAAGTTTCTTTTATATTTATAAGAAAACAAGGATCCTCACGGCAAAATCGTGACGACGTACATAATTTTGACAAAGAAGGTTTTCGGTTCAATTTCGGGGCGACCTCATGCTTTATGCAAGTGATTAGTGTTAACGTGTTTTTTTCGCTAAATATAAACATACATGCCTACTTTAACTATGTAGAAATACGTTAAAAACAAATCATGCTTATAAACTAAACTTAACTAAACTATATTACTATAGTTTAGTTAAGTTTAGTTTAAAAAATTTAAAAAAATATATATACAATGCTACTAAGCAATTACTTGCTTAGTAGCATTGTATATATATTTTTTTATATATTTGCCTAGCGATAAGGCGGACGGGCTGCCTGATGGAAAGCAATCACCGTCGCTTATGGACATTTGCAAAACCAGAGGAATCGCCAATGCATCGCCGGCTTTAAAGGAGAGCTCTTTATGCACATTTTTTTGAAGAGCCCCATGTCATAGCGCTCCGGGAATACCTCAGGAGGAAGTTCATTCCACATCTTGCGCGTCCGTGGCAAAAACGACCGTGCAAATCGAACCGTGGAGGTCCGCCACGAGTCCAATTGATGTGGATGGAATCTCATCCTTCGGCGAGTAGTGCGATGGAGGAATGGGGACGTAGGCACCAGGTTAACCAGTTCCTTAGAACACTCACAATTATAAAGCCGGTAGAACACGCAGAGGGAACCTATGTCCCTCCGCAGGCTTAACAGTTCTAACCGGTCGGTGATCCTACGGTTGTTGACGATTCAGATCGCGCGTTTCTGTACGGAGTCAAATGGGTTCAGTTGGTAGTATAGCGCTGCTGCCCAGAGATACGAGCAGTACTCCATGTGGGGTCTCAATAGAATAATATAGAGTTATTATACATAGCCTATAATGAGACTACTTATAATCATAAGAACGAACGTAAGAAGAATCATACTGGTTTTTTTGTGTTTGAAATTTTTGTGTTTAAAGCAAATTATAGTATTATTATATTAAATACCGTCGTCATATATTTTACGTATATAATTTTGGAAAATCAAAAGTTTGTCGTGGACTCGAACCAAGAACGCTTGTGTGAGAGGTTACAATCTTACCACAAAAATTTAACTTTTAACCTCTGTATCTCACTTTTCATACGCTACTATATTTTATTGTGTCTTATTTTTGAAAGAAATACTACATTGGAGGAAAGTAACGTCACATCAATCACATATAGAAGAAAATAGCAAGCGAAATTAACTTTTAAATAAAAGAGATCAAGCGAAAATTCTCACACCACAACGTTTTTAAAATTAGCATGAGAAAGTAAGTAGGCTCAGGAACCTTTAAAGGTCGCACAACAAACGCAAACAGGCGTGGATTCCTCATTTGATCGACAAATTATATAAGTAGACAGTAAGTCAGCCGGTAAAACTATAGTATGATCGGGGAAATACCACCATCACCTTCATAATCCGCCGTAAAATGACAATGTGGTTGCAGATTACAAGCGAGGAGAACATATCAGACCTCAGGAGAAGCAATGCATCTGTGCATGACGTTAGAGAGATCCTTGCTCCTGCTTGAGTTTGCATGTGGTTATTCATGAGCTGCAGAGTCTATTTAATAGCAGGTGGCCGGCACGGTAATTTATTACTCTTCCCACATAAAAACCAGGTTAGGCATCGGAAGTAAAAGCTGCATTTTACTTACTTTCTATTTCCAGTTACTCTTCGATATTCTGTAAATGAATAAGTGTGAAATAATGTATTTTATTCTACATATGTCGTACCATATACCAGTTCGCCTACAGTGAAATCACCAACACTCATATTTTTGCCTTATAGTAGCAAGCTAATAATGTTGTGATCTATTTTGAAGGATATTGTAAGAAAGATATTTTTGTAAACATTATATCCTAGTCGTCAACAGTAGCAGTTTCAAGTTTTAAAGGTTTGAGAACTATAGTTCCACCGGGGAGGTACCTCCGCTGCCCGCATAATCCGCCATAAAGCATTACTTGTGTTTGAAGCGAGGCGACCATCTTAGTCCTCAGGAGCAGCGACATATCTACGTTCAAGCTCAGATAGGATTTCAGTCGTGTTTGTGGCTGTGCGTGGATGTCTATTGGTTGCGATTATTTAACATCAGGTGGCTTGCATGCTCGTTTGCTACTTTTCTCACATAAAAAAATAAAAATGCAACGCTTGTGTGATCAGCCTTCCCTAAAAGGAGAAGCAAAGTCTTGTTCTATGTAGAGTCGATTATAGATGTCTAAGAACGGAATACGGGCTCTATGTTGAACTACTACCTTTATTACATAAAAACATATTTAACAAAAGAAATATTTGGTGTGAACGAAACTATTAATTAATAATTGCTACGCGAGGGAATTAACACAGATGATCAACAAATGGAGCTTACGAAACTTATGGTAACCGCTACTTCGAAACTTAATAAAAGTTCCTATACTTAATAGAATGCCGATAATAGTTTCCTATAATTATTTAAAAGGTGTTAGAACCGTTATTGGAGGCGACGATCTTAGTCCTCAAGAATAGGAACGCATCCGTGTATATAAATACAACCTGGTTCCTTATTAGCTATTATCCGTCACTTTGGGCATATGTATAATATTCAGATACGCGTAAATTTGTATTTGGTAATCGTACTATAGTTCGACTGAGGAGATGCTCTTGATCTACCGTATAGTAATACTTTCTTTTATGTGAGAAGAGTAGCAAACGAGCATGAAAACTTCCTAATGTTAAGAAGTCGCAGCCCATAGACATCCACGTACTACCATAAACACGACTGAAACTATCTGAACTTGAACGTAGATAAGTTGCTACTCCTGAGTACTAAGATGGTCGCCTCGCTTCAAAGTGTAGCCGGCAACCGCTCCTCCCCAAACGAAACACAATTAATGCTTTACGGCGGATTATGAGGGCGGTAGTGGTACCTCCCCGGTCGAACTATGGTTCTCCCACCTTTAAAAATACTTGTGTTTCGGTTGGACCCAGCTTGCGTGTTTTTCCTGAAACAGACCCTATTTTTATATTTATGTTAACTATTTTTAAGAAAAAGATGAATAAGTTTATAGTACGTTGGGATAAACAAAAAAATAATAATTTGGTTCTGTGTGTTTTCTGAAACGTATGGATTATGCAGCTACGACTCTACGAATTAAAGCCAGTAATATGTAATTGAACCGCAAATAATTTTACTAGAAATGGATACACTATGCATTGTCAATTAGTCTAAGTGGTGATAAAATGTGTTTTCTTGACAGTAAATAAATAAGTAAAAATATTAATTTATTTATTTATAAATAAGCAAATAAATAAATGGGTATAGCAGGATCGAATTAAAGATACCTACCACAAATTTATTGAAGATACGTGTTTATAATAAATTAATCACCACAGAAGTCTATATTGACTTAGATATTGAAATTATTATTAATTATATAAAAAGTATACTTTCTTTTCGGATTTCTGTGCTAGACTTTCGGCTGTTATTTTCATTTCTAGGAGAATATTCCAAGTTAGGCTTGAAAACAGAAATATTTTCATGCTCTAGTTTGGTTGTTGACCCCGATACTGGAATATCGAGTTTCGCATTTCATTTGCTCAGGTAACAGGATTAAGAATATATTTTGTATTCGGTTTTAATAAGAACAGTTAGATATTCTTATAATAACATTTAATAAAATAAAATTGCAGTTTAACTATTTTGTTCTTGCTAACTTATGGTCTTATGTGACGTGGTGTAGCATTAACCATATCGATCTTACATGGATTTCGGGTTCGATTCCGAGCTGACGTCTGAAGAATAAATTCAGAATTCTGCTTTTGGTATTCGTTATAACAATATCAGTTATAAAAATACCGTACCAGGGAATATTAGAGGATTATTTGTATAGAAAGCGTTATATATTTATTAAAACAAAAAATACAAACAAGGACAAAATAAGTATATAACATAATGAAATTTCCTAGCTTCTCTGTACGTAAAAATACAATGGCGACTTCCGGGAAAAGGAAAATCTAATAGAATGAAATAAAAACATATTAGATGCTATTTTCTTCTTTTCAATCTTATCAGCTAGTATTTCTGAATAAATTTTTTTGCTACCTTCTTCCCTGGTTTTCTTTTATGAATCTGTATTAGTAAGCAATCATCCGGTGCACATGATGGTACTAAATTTCATACAAAAAGAAGTCCCACCCATAGGCGTACACAGGTACAATGTTTTTCACCTTCATCTATATACATTTGCTACACCAAAGGATTCGTCAATTTATCGACGACTTTGAAGGAGAGCTCTCTTTGTACACTTTTTGAAGAACCCTATTCAGGGAATGTCTTAGAAGGAAGCTCAATTCAGGTTTATACTTCTATCAAGAACAAATTGTAAAATAGATTTAGGAGGAAGAAGACATAAAGGAAGATATTAATGCGTACATCGAAGTTCAAAATTGTTGCCGCTGGGCACAGAAGTTTGTCTATGACTGCTTTATATGCATAACTTTCTAATTACGATAACTCTACTACCTATCTTTACTGAAGGGGGTGGTGTGTTACTTTTAGAAGTATAACAAACGAGCGTGGAAGCCACTAAGTTGTTTAACTTGAAGTGAACGTGCGTCCCATGGGTAACCATCTTCAATGCCAAAGATTAAAGTTCTATATGAGATGGTACGTGTATGTTTTACGTTTCAGGATTCACATGGTCACCTGTAAGTGTGGCTCACAACTACACCTCTCCAACCGAAACATAAGAATTGTTTCACGGTGGATTATGAAGTTGGCGCTCCGTTTCATATAGTACCAATTTTAACGATAAAAGTCTGTAGGTAGTAGTAATCAATTGTCGCGGTGGTATGTTACCTATATGACGGTCATTACATCCACTTTAAATTGTGTTACATTAACGACCATTTAGGTGCTTTCTCTTATATATAAAGTATTGACGTGTTAGCTTTTAGTTTGGAGGACGCAACAGTTAGCTGAAGGATCGTTAGCTGAAGTCTGTAATCCTTAGAGTAAAGCGAATAGCAATTTTGCCAGAATGCCTGTCATTCTCAATGATTAGGGTTCTCTTGATGCATGAACTACATACGATAATATAAGTAAAATGTTTTGGTAATATACAAATATTACATCGTTAAAATGTACGTACTGTAACATATCTAGATCAACAAATACATAATAAAAAACCTACGTTACAATATTTTTACGTTTGCCGTTACTCAGCCTATTCTGACGAGTTATTACAACTGTGTTTTTTAATAATTCGGCTAAATGGTGCGTACAATTTAGGCCCGAAACGTATACATGTTTAGTAATTGAAATATATAAAATATTAAATTTGCGAAGATATGTTTTTATTTCTATATGCGGGCTCTTATACTGGCTAAGACAACTATAACGTACAATGTCAATCTAGTGTCAAGAATGTCGGTTTCTTAAACCTAAAGTACGAGGTCAAGTCTTAAGTCGCTGATATTAATAAAATTATCACTTATTTCAACTCTACTGCCTTTTTCAATTGGACCTTGTGAAGCATGGCCTATATTATTACATGTGGCCTCAAAAGCACCACAAGGAGATAAATATTTCATGCTTCTTTAAAATCTGAAAATTTTGAAATATTTTGTTCGAGGGGACATTATCTTAGTTCGACCCATGGACCACGAACATTGACCACTTGTCATCAAGTGGACTGCATCCTCCTTTACTACATCAATTTCATAAAAAAGGATAAAGCAATTAAAATCTAAAAAGGTTACCGTTCGTAAAAATTGCACTTATTTTCACAATCATTAGGCTTCTTTACTTCTAAAGACATCTGTCGATTTTCGTAGAGCTTGTTGGCTACGCGAGTTGAAAACATTTGAACACGAGCCGCGGTCCAGATTTAAATAGTTTGCGCGCTGTGTGATAGATGGCGCTGAAACAGGTTTTGTTATGTCATATACTGCGATCTTTTATGGGATACCAATCTGGTATTTTTATGAATAAATACTTAAAAAATGTATTTGTGCAATTACTGATTTAATCTAAGAAAGTATCGATAAGTAAGCCCACTTATTTGACCTCCTTTTTTGTTATTACAGGTCTGAATTTATTACGATTACCAATGAACGTGCAGGTAGGTAATCTTACTAAATACCTAAATTTATAAACGAAAATAAATATCTGCTAAACGTAAAGCAATACTTCTACAAGCAAGTTTCAATCCTATAAATATTTACGAGAAGTTATATAAACGATAAACGTTTTATAATACTTGTCAATGAGATTAAACGTACAGTTATTGAATATTTTGTGTCATATCTATCGCAATGTACAGTGTGATAAAAAGCAAAATGTGTTTTTTATAATCCCCGTGTTTATCGGTCATAAATAAATATGTATTATGTTGCAGTGGTATGCATCATTGGAGGTTTTATAGTGGTTAGTTTTTCTTTTATGTAAATTAGGAATGCAACCGATTTTGATGTTTTGAAATATTTAAATTTATCGGATAAATACGAGTTAGTTACTTGAGGTATATTGTTAAGACACATCGATAAATTCATTCTAAATGAAAGCGGTTGTTTTTTTGAAAGCTGTTTTGTTAATTTCAATCACGATGGGTTGCTACTTATGAGATGGTCGTCTCGAATGTAATACACCTTCTATACCTTTATTAAATTGCAACAATTGTTCATGTCCATGTTACAAATGTGCCAGTGGTAACCCCCTAGTAGAATCCTACAGGTTCTGCCACCTTTGACCATGTACCACATTCATATATTTGAAGTTTAAAGTAACATATGAATTAATACATTTTACTTTGTAACAGATAGACAGATGGAAGTATATTGATCATATTCGACGGAAATGTGCGCCAACCTGTAAAAACGAACTAAACAAGAGAAAACGAAGCTGTTTAATGAAACGGAACGTAACTTATAGAAAATGTACAAACAAACACGTAAATGTTCAGTCCATAGATTTTCTGCGCAGTTTCAAACACAAAGACTAAGTTTTATACATTCTGTAGTTTAAGAATAGGTACTATATTTAACAAATAAATTGCTCACAAATGCAAGGAGACTTTCCAGTCAGTTACCCTGCTAGCTAGCGGGAAATGAGTACCTACAGACTAGCAAGAAACGACCACAATGAAACTAGCTGCACTGTAATGCTATTGTTCAGAAGTGTAATGGCTTTCTGTCGCTACTTTGTAATTGAGACTGAAGGCACAACTTACTGGAATTTATTCTCGTATTGAATTGGATTACTGCATTTTCGTTTTTTTTTTTTGGAGGAGAATACATTAAAAAATGTAGGCTGCCTGGTATTATACCGTCTCTGCAGCCCATGAACATATCTAAACTCAAACACACATGAATTTCCTTCTAATGCTGCGCAGATAGGACTTATACCCTATCCCTGTATCTCGGGACTAGAATAGTGCAATGAGGCAACTAAACGGAGGCTCTTGAGGATTCGGGTAGTAAGAATAGCAGTGTGAGCCGTCTAGCCAAGCAGCCCCGAAACAACGTTGCAAGCACCTGGCGCTGTTAAGTTTATGTTTTATGTCCATAACGAGAGGTAAACTACCTGTTTAAATTGTTAATATTATCAAAATTGGTTCGGCCAATTTGTCGTCTTAATGGAATATACTAACATATATACTTTTGCATATTCAATATTAGTAGGATTATGTCTTAACTTTAGGAGCTAACACTGAAACGCCGATGTCTCGTTTCAGTTATTAATGGAGCCGCAAGTACGTCGTCGTCCCGCCTGGCGTGACGATGTCACTGTAACTATTTCTTAATAGACATGCGGCTTAACTTAATTAATAAGATAAATTGAAGGCGATATTCTAGGTCAGTGGGGTATCGTTTGGTGATAACCACGGCTTTTGGTAAGTTCGACCCTTTACCGGGCTTAAAACTATAGTTACTAAAAAACATAACTACGGTATCGTTAATTTGTAATAATATTTTTGTTACTTCCTTTTAACCACTTATAATTTTGTATATCCATATGTTCGTCGGTTTATCTTTCCGTGTGTCCATCTGAACGTATGTCGCAATTGTATAACTCGAAAACTATTAGGACTATAAACGAAATTTCGATGTTTCACCAAATTTGAACTGAAAAACCCCATATAATAACGTAGTGGTTTTATAAATAATAAATTAATTAAGAGTAGGAGTATTTTATACGTGAAAAAAACCAGCGCACGTAAGCTGGTGGAAAATTCCGAGAATGTGTGGTAGTAGTATTTCAAATAATTTTTAACTAAAATTTGTTTGAATACTTATGTTATAAAATGTACGAGGTATGAGAAGTTTTTTATTAGTTTAGTTGGTAGTGGTGCAGTTGGTGGCTTTTAATTTTACTTTTTATATATATTAGCCTAACGAAAATGCAGACGGGTCGCCTGATGGAAAGCATTCACCACCGCCTTTGAATGTTTGCCACACCAGAAATAGTCAATGCCTCGCAGGATTGGAAAGAGAGCTTTCTTTGTACGTTTTTTTAAGAACCCCATGTGTTCTTGGAATACCTCTGAAACTCGTTTCACTTGTTATAAGTACGAGGAAAACACGAACGTGCAAACCGAACTGTGGAAGACTGCTACGCTTCGACTTTATGCGGGCGGATCTTTAACTTTACGCGAATGATGCGGTATAGTGGAAAAAGGCAAATGTTCTTATTTATAAAGTTAATGATGGATTGCCCTGTAGTTAAAGCCCAAGTAAATGTATGATTTAATCATGTATAATTGTGTCAAGAATGTTAATTTATACAAATAATTCTAATTGATATATCTATCAGTAATGTTAACAGAGATAATAATACTAGGCATATCAAGTTAGTTCCCAGAGGTAAGTTAGTTTTCAGCTAGTATCTATGATCGAGCTTAAAAGGTACTTAGATCTTAGTAGTATTATCGTATTGCCACGATTCCTGTTATCGTTATTTCATAGTTTATATCATAGTAGTAGTTCATAGTTATTTAACATTGATTATAGACGGTCACTTCGTGACAGTGTCAATAGTCCACAAACCAGCTAAATATATCTTCGAATATTTCTTGTCGTATGATAACTCGTTTAACGTTTCGGAGAAGCGTATAATGAAGTGTCGTGAATGCCAGTTGCAGTGTTGTGGGTGGGATTAATAGAGGTGGCAGTAGTGGAGGCAGATGTTTTTTGCATGACCCCTGCTCATCCAATCCAAAGAACCGCAGCTAACCCTAATGAGGCTTTATATTACACCTCTCTGAAGCATTTTACTATTTTTTTATTGAGAGGGTATTTGTAATGAAAACCCGTTGCAGAGTGGCGGCTTCTGGTCACGTTGTCTACAAGATCGTTATTTGCTTTAATTTAATAATAAAAATATGCTTAGTCTTTTTTTTTTTTCAAAAATTGCCTTAGCGGCCGCCCCTCTATGGAATCTTCCCAGTACACAGCATATCTTATTATATGCTATAAAAGTATTTACTGTTACGTTCTAGTTGTTCGTGTTATGCTTCTTTCCGTGTTTGATTCGTTCCTAGCATTGTCATAATATGTTACGGTGCTGTGAACAGATTCCTTAAACTATGATCTCGTGATGTTATTACATTTACGGTCCGACATAGTGTCATGGGCGGTTTGTTGTAAGTATCTGCCATACGATATTTGGAAACCGAAAACTGAGTTTATGGGCCGCCATTAAATATCTCGAGGTACCAGGTTATCGCCATAAAATATTTATTATACTTCAAGGAAACGTAAATTATGAGGATGTGACATATCGACCTCATTCCTCTAGAAAGGTTTTATCTTGAGACGAAAAAAGCTTTTATGTCCTGTGGAAAATAACGAAACATGTTGTGGTGCAAAACATCCTTAACGTTATTGTTTTTTTTTTTTTATTTGCTTTCGATATCAACAAAATATGTTATAGCACTGATCCCGAGAAAACATAAAGGTGAGGACAGAAAACTTTTACGGTTTGACTCCAGAGGTCGTTACACATTGTAATTAGACTGAGTTAAGGATATTACAACAGTTACTAGGCACATCATATGTTCGCTAGCGGAAAATCTCTTGCAATAACGCGACTGTAATTGCTTCTGAGATACGATTTGTGCGTTCTCTAGAGATAGCTTTGTTAGTTAATCGGGTCGTTTGTTAAATACAGTGTATGCAATTTTTCAACAGGGATAGTTAGTATTGGAAAATCTAAAACGACTTAGATAGAGGAAAACTTTATATATAGCTTTAAATATTTAAAATTTTGATTCTGATCTAGAAAAACAAATTAAGTAACAAATTCAATTATTTTGTTTCAATGTCAGGTATTTTTATACATTTAATGAAAGTTAAACGATGAAGTAAAATTTCATCGGCTTTTAGAAAGACACTTGTAGAAAATTTTCTTGTCACTCTGATATTCTCACTTATTCTCTGTTCTCATTTTTATACTGACATGACGACTTAGTTTTCTGTTATCATTTTGCATGCAAGGTCCTGTAGGGTATAAACTGAACCTGTAGGGTATAAAGGGTACACCACCACCACCAGACATTATTACGGCGGTTGTCGGCTAAATTACACACGAGGAGACTATGTTAGTCGTGAGAAATCTACGTATCTGTGTTCGATTTCAGGTGTGTCATTTTCGGTTGGCCACACCGTTTAGGGGAGCGACAACCGCTAGGGAAAAAATGATTTCGTATGTAGGTCATATCTATTAATAAGAAGCAGAACTAGCCTCAAGTGGTTTGATATCCTAAGCAAATACAAAAGGAAATCGTTGGCTTCAGAGGACATGGTAGGTTGAATTGGTGTCAATTAAGGAAGCCTAGGAGTGCACCTCAAAAGGCTAATGAATCGATGGGGCTTATGTTTATAATGAGGTGGTAGCCTATACGGTTCACCGGGATAATACTACCACCACTCCTTTTTACCACCACACAGTGTTAGCGTGAAGCTAACGAAGCTTCGAAGTATGTGATTGCTGGTACACTTACAAATGAAGTGAACACCAAAATAAGAAATAGTCTCAGTCCAAGTGGTCTGATAACCTAAACAGTACAGAAGGAAATCGTTGGCTTCAGAGGACATGGCAGGAAGAAATCAATAATATTAATTATTCATTAATATTAATTCCTATTACTAATCAGGAATAGATATGCATCTGTAGTCAACTATGACTCTTGGTCTTTGTATGCGCATTCATTAACATTATCATTTTATTCGATTCGTCAAAAATATAACGATGTCATTTAACTACGAGTATATATATCTAAATTGTTTTTACCGCGCATGTTTCCTTTTATAAAAAATACAAAATAAAACAATTGGTGAACGTTTCAGAAGTAAAATGCGGTTAGGTCAATTTACTATGAAAGTCGAGATCAAACCACTCAATTACAATAGCCGACCTTTATCCTGGATTAAAATGAAACACATATTTTAAAGTTTAATTGCTCATGCATGTTGCAAACGTTTAGAGAATTAATTTTGAACATTTTATGAAAAGAATTTAGAAGCAATTTATATTAATAAAAAACAGATTTATAAACTTTCACACTTGAAAAGAGTACATAAATATATAAAAGAGGAGGGTGACTGACTAAACCAAAGATCACCGGACTGCCGAAAGCGCTGAACATATCATCCTGAAATATAGCAAATAAGTTCTTTATATGGCGTAAGTGGACACTAATAAAGGGATATCAGAAATTCCATCTGTAATAATATATATAATGAAGGTTAAGAACAGAGCTGTATAGATCATATAAGTCAGAGTCAATATTTCAATGTATTATAGGTTCTAATGCATTAAAATAATGACTCTAATGCGAGCAAAGACTCGAATAAAAGCTAGTAAGCAATATCATAATAAATATAGTGCAAATGAACTTGGAATAAAATTGGTATGCAGGTTTTATATAAGGAATAGTAGTGATCACTTGCAATTAAGTGATGGTAAATAAACAATATCCGGTGGTACACTTAAAATAAGATAAGATGGCGGATTGTGGTGTCATATAATGGGATATTTTTTTATGTTTTCTGCCGAAGCCATTGAATGAACCTAACACATATCTGTAACTGAATCATGCATGGCCTACCCTTTGCGTAATCTAGTTCTTAAATCTTAAAATCCTTGATCTTAGTATATAAAAATGAATGTTTGTCTGTATGTCCTTTATAGAATCGTGAACTATGCATTCGATCATGTGATCATCTTTAGCAAAGTTGTTTTGCATGGGCCCACGAAGGTTCGTCAGTTGGTACGCCCAATTTTCGGCAAATGTCGCCACTGTCGTTCGAATGAATTTCATATATTGCAGTGACAGTTCATGCTGATTTAAATTAAAACAAAAACAGCGAACAAATGACGATATTTCGAGGCAAAATAAACGCGAATGAAGTCGCGGGCACAACTAGTTTCTAATAAAAACAGCGACGTAAAGACTGTCAAATATTATAACTCAAAAAATGTTAGAATGGGTCGTCAAAGTAGAAATGTTTAACACAAAATTTATGTACCTACGGATAGCGCATACAGATCTATGTATATAGTGGCAATTAATGTTACCGCTAGACTATTCACTGTATTTAAAATGCATTGTCCTTGTTTAAAGTAAGGATAATATTAAAAGTTTCATGCTATCAAACTATAAAATGACTTCAGGTTTGAAACATTGTTCATGCAGTGTGTGTTTATGATTGCGAAACGGAATGTTTTACAAAGCAGAAAGCGGAAGCTAGCATGTTCACTGTATTTAAAATGCATTGTGCTTGTTTAAAATAAGGATAATATTAAAAGTTTTATGCTATCAAACTATAAAATGACTTCATGTTGAAACAGTGTAGATGCATTGTATGTTTATGATTGCGAAACGGAATGTTTTACGAAGCGGAACAGCCCTTAACGCGACAACTTGTTCACCGAGCGTGTCAGTGTTCCGCCGTGCAGCGATAACTTACGTTTATATGCACTTGGAATGAAGTTTGTGTTTATGCTATTTCATTAATCTGTAAACAATGCTTATTAAAGAAGTTCATTCACATAAAATTGCCAAAACAAAGTGGGTACTCGAGATTATATTAAAATTATGATACTCGTCGGCATTTAAGTTAATTATAAATGAGTTTATAGGTATAAACGATATAGTACCTTTTTAAAACAGATTATGATAGTATAAAAGGATAATAAACAAGTTTGATGATGTAAAAGTAATAAGAATTTAGATTTTTTAATTCATTTACATGCCATGAATACAATATTGATGTTCGTGTATATGCTCTCGTCTGTAAACAATGTTTACACAGTTTTATGAAAAAGTCAACGATTTTAACATTTTAACAAAAGTCCATATTAATCACACAGGCAACTTGCGATGTTTGACAAAAGATCAACTAACAATAAGTCTGCTTAACGTAATATTTGCAGTGGAAATACACGGACCGACTGCTTTATAGAACATGTTGACAGACTTTGTTTTAAACATGGCTTTTCTAATGTTCTGGCAGTGGGAACATGGAGTTCATGAAATAGAGTTAATTAATTAAATTTTATTGTACTCGTTTATTAGACCAGGTATAACCGCCATCCTCGTATTTAGCCGTGAAACAACTCTTATGTTCCTCAATTAGAGAGGTGCGGATGCCGTTCACAATTAGAAGAGAAGGAACAGTCGTCTTAAGGAATAGCAACGTATATATGTATGACAGTTCGTGGATGTCCATGGTCTGCGGCAAATACCTAACATTAGGCGGCTCATATCATGTAGTCTTTTGAGTAAACAAAAAAACAGCTTCTACTTAGTATTTTTCTCTTTAATACCTAAATAAAGAAATCTAGATAGAAACACTAGTTACTTAGGACGATGTAATATAAAAGTTGTATCGCTCGGTGAAGCGTGAAAAAAGACTGACATGTGAGACTTCTCTCCGCCATTCGTCGCGCTAACTATGTACGTAAGTTATGTCTTATGAAAGTTTTATTTTATGTGAGAAAAATAGCAAAAGGCCAAGCCGGTTCTTGTCAGGCACAATACAATTAGAAAAAAAAGAACAAAGAAGAAGCGAAATGAAAATATTCCAAATTATACTGAAAGGAAAATAATTAAAATATTATACATTTCATTTAGTCAAGGCTATGATCCAATAGACAGCAAATGACTTTAGTTCAATAAACGATTCACTCTAATATATTTTTCACTACTACACACTCTAGTCCCTTAGGACTATTATTAAGTAAAAAAATCTTTTAATAAGAAAGTGGTTATTTCAATAAAAGAATTATTACGTCACTACTTTTAATACATATCCATGCTTTATAGAGCATTCAAGCATGGATGTAGCCTGCGTTGGGTGTTCATCTAAATAAAGAAATTATGGCTTATCCTGAAATTATTGCTGTAATGTAAAAAATAAACAAAAACAACCTTTACGATAGTCCGGCTGTTTGTTACAAAACGTTAGCTAAAACAGGCGAAACATGAACATATTTAACCTTTACTCGTACACTCGCTTGAAACTCGAATCCTTTAGAAGTTGATACCCTTGTTGGACACTTGAGTCTTTTTATTGATGGTCATTTGGAGTTCATGAAATGGTTCAGCCGTCGACCCGGTAAATCTTGTGATTTATTACATAACGCAAAAAAAAAACCAAAAGAACTGAAATTTATATAAATTATTTAATTATTGTATTTTGCAATTAGTACATATATTAAGCAATAAAATAATATTCTAGTATATAATAGTCAAGCGGTTAAGATTCCATTCTTTTATATAACGGACTGAGGTCCGAATCCACGGCATCTACCTCCCATTTATTGAATTCTTTGCTTATTACAATACATTTTTACTTTTCATTACATTCATGATCACTTACATATCGGCGAAGGAAAACTTTAAAGAAACCTACATATCTGAGTGTTGGTAGAGGTGCGTAAAGTCTATCAATGCGCACTTTGCCGACGTGGTGAACTAGGACCTAATTCTCATCCTGAGGGAAGACCTGTGCCCTATAATGGGATAGTAATGGTTTGTTGTCGATACATCATTTATAAGCGATCGATGCTAACGTATTATATACTATTAAATTTATATTAAATTTATACGAGTACTTAAGGTATAAAGAAAATCAATTTATATAAAGGTCCGACCGTTCATTACAAAATGTCAGCTGGTACACAGGAAACACGAACATATCGTTACAAAACATTTTTGCTAACGAACGTTGAAGGTCTCGCTTGAGTCTCGAACCCTTTAAAAGTTAAAAGGATACTGTGAAACAAAATTGGGTTTTACTCTTGCTGTCATTGTATATTTTCGCTGGTCAGTGTCCTAATCCCAGCTAAATACTTTGAACAAAAAGTTCTGCTCTGTCTTTGTGTCATTGTGTACTTTTTGTGTGTATCCGTCGTCCACGATATAGGAAATCCTTACATTAAAAGTGTAGGATATGTTATTTTTAATTTGTTTCTCATTTAGGCATTTGTTTCTCATTTCGACGAATGAACAAAAGGCTAGTGTTTTGGAACTCATCCAAAGGGTAGCAATTTGATTGAAGTTTTTTTATATTTAAATAACATAATTTATGGATTCAAAACTCAAACCACCAAAATTCTAAATAATAAATTCCAAACTGTCTACAATCGAAACGAATCCATCGACATAAAATGTTTACCTTATTCTTCATGAAATTACAGTTGCCTCACACCGTTGTTATAATACAGTAGTGGGCGTGACAGTCTCTGTCGCAATTAAATTGAGTCGAATTGAGTTGTAAACTCGCACAGCTGATAGGGCTCATCGTGAGTGGAATCCGACAAGACGAATGTCATAGCTAATAGAGGCAGTATTAGCTATATAGCTTCTGCCTTATAGTCTTCAGGGTAGCAAAGTGTCTATGATTACCTCGTACTCTTTTATTTCTCTATAAAAAAAGAAAAATGAAAAATAGGTAACTAAAAGTAAAAATAGGTAACCAAAAGTTATTTTGCTATAAAGTGCCTCATGGATGAATGTTAAATAGTAGGTAGTTTGTAAAAATGCTTTTGGATTTTATATTGTAAGTATCCTAATTTTTCGTTCATGTTTTTATACGATAGAGTACCTACACTTGGGAATCTAAATCTAGCGGAATCTCTACAAAATAAAATTGAGAAATCCGAACGAGTTTTCTTGTTATTGGTAGATAAGTTTCTTTGAAGATTTAATATTGCCTATGAAATAAACCTGGGTATTTTTACAACCACTTTGTGAGCGATTTTTGTATGAAACTCTTTTCTAATAATATACAGATCAACTCATGAAAACATCTTCATAAAATTTTGCAAAATTGGTATGTTTATCACTTTGACTTATACAAGATTTTGGATTCCATCCCTGGCCGGGCAGTCAAGAATATACATGTACTTTTTCTAGACTTAAATAGTCTGCAGGCTATAAATTATCCAACTTCAAACAGAAGTTAAGTCCTGCTTGCCATCGTGCATAGATGCGTTGCTACTCCTGAGGACTGGGATGGTCGCCTCGCTTGCAAGTATAGCCGATAATATAATCCATATCCAATAAGTCATAAATCTTATCAAACCTTGTGAGTGTTTTGAGTACTATAAATAGACCAAGAAAGTACCACCGCCGCCTACAAAATCCATTCTAAAATAAATCTCTTGTGTTCGGAGAGGTGTGGTTGTTGTTGACATTTACAAGTAATGCCTATATATGCTCGTAGATATGGGCGAAACTTGGGTCATGTTGGAAAATAGTGGATGTGAATGATAGAGAAGCAAGAAGTTTAAAAGGTGGGAGAACTATAGTTCGACCGGGGTGGTGCCACTGCCGCCTTCATAATCCGCCGTAACGGATTACTTGTGTTTCGGTTGGAGAGGTGCAGTTGCCAGCTACAAGCGAAGCAGCCATCTTAGTCCTCGGGAGTAGCAACGTATGTGCGTTCGAGCTGAGATAGGATTTCGGTTGTACGTGGATGTCTATGGGCTGTGACTACTTAACATCAGGTGTTTTGCATGCTTGTTTGCTACTCTTTTCACATAAAAAGTGATCCCGTGGACTGCGGCGTCCACTGAGCATTAAGTGGCTGTATACCCGTTTAATATTAATCAAACATAAAAAATGTACGTGCTACTTTTGAATATAAACTTATCTTATTATATAATTCATATTTACCTCCTTTCTATATTTACACAAACAAAAGCTTCAAGTAAATTGGAATAAATAACGTCGTATCATAAACGTAACTAATTATTGTTGGACATATCCCCGCCCAAGTAAGGTAAACATCAGTATGAAATTATATAGCCGACAATATAACTCGGGAACAATACTGTCCTACAGCTGTAAGGACCATAACTTTACGACACGAAAGTTTAACGGTCCCTAATTATTTTTAATTAATTAGAAACATTTATGAAGACAATTTGGTAGAGTTTTACTCCTTTTTGTGTCTATGGAGAAAAGACTGGAAATACCCGGTATCATGGGTAATAACAGGTCATATAAAATTTCCACCCGCTAAAAAGCCACCGATGACGTCTTTCCGAGCTTGTAGAGAACGCCAAGATCTTGAAAAGAAACAATTGGTTTTTGTAGCACACTAAATCGGGCGCGTTTCTAAGGAGATTCTATGGATCCAATGTATCGTCGTGGTGGACGCTTCAGCTCTCCTCGATTACGAAGATACGCATCAAAGGTTCATAAAATGTGTAGCAGCTTAATTCATTACAAGTTTTATTTGTCTACACCTCCATACTACGGCCACTATGTTAATTTGATACCGCGTGACAGTAACTGTCGACTGTAAAAATATTGAACAAAAGGAATTTTTCACATTTATATGAACATTATTTGCAATGGAAATAACTGTGATCTATTTTAATTTATTTTTAACGCTAAAATGTCAAGATTCCTTTATTATATTTTTGTGTATATCTTTTTTACTTCGTTGTTTTTTCTTAACGTTAAGTTTTATCTTATCTGTGCCTCATGTTAAATGTATTTTTTATAACGTCTATACGATTTCGGAGGTACCACCGCTACTCACATATTCCGCTGTGAAACATCTGTATCGGTTGGTGTGGTTGCCAGCTACCCTAAGTTGCGAGGCGAACTTAGTCTTCAAGAGTAGCAACATACTTACGTAATATTTACGTATACTTCTAACTTCTATATTGTTTGAAGTTGTATGTGAATGTGCTTGTGGTGCAGCTACTACTTAACGTCATATGGCTTACATGCTCGATTATTACCCTTTTCACATAAAAAATTTGCTTTTGCCTTGCTGAGAATCAAATCCAGTACCCTATTTACTGCCACGCAGCGCGAGTATCGTATTTCCTTTAAATGTACAATTATTTGCATAATTGATAGCACCTCCCACGCCCTTCAGCATAAACATTTTGAAACCTAAGTAAATTAATTAGTTTGTATAAACTATTGTTAACTAAACCGACAGAATGTTAGTTAGGTAACTTAAATGGTTAGGTAATTTAACGGTTTATAGGATAGGATACTGACATAAATTAATTAATCCAAAAATGTAGGTAATCTGAAATTCAATTAAAATACGCAGCGTGTTTAGCCCTGTGGTCAATGTACATTTACCATAAGACGTAAAGTTACGCCTCGTAAAGTGCGATCAAGATTAGGATGGGTGACCTTTAATGAAAATGTTCATGTTCGCTTTGAAGGCACATTAAGTAGTCCCTCCCAGTCACTATCGATACGTGACAGTCGTTAAATCTTATCGAAGGCTGTTAAAGTGGTGTGACAAGATCGTACACTAACCCGTAACCTCACGAACATGAATTGGAACAACATGGTAGAGTATACTCTACTTTTCTTGTGCCCAGAGGTGGCCCTCATTATCCGACGTAAAGCAGTGCTAGTGTTTCGGTTGGAGATGTAGAGGTGTCGGCTTCACTAACAAGCGAAGCGAAAATCCCACTCCTCAGGGGGAGCTACGCATCTACGCACTACGTCAGCCAGGATTTACGTCCTGTTTAATGTCGGACGCGGATGTCCATTGGCTGCAGAGTCCATTTAACTTCAAATAGCTTGTACACTCGCTTGTTCCTTTTTTAACATAACATATTAATAAAATTGACATGTGACACTGCAACAAGCCGCCATTTTTAATACATGCTGGATAGTTTGCAAACTTCTGCAGCTGAACGTGGCAATAAAGACATAAATTTATAACTTACGTATATTATAACACCATTATTTAGGTGACACTTATTATTCACCCATATTACTTCAAAGTACGTGGTGTATTCAGTGATTAAAACAGAATAATAGTAATGGCTGCAGCCAATTAAGTAGCAGACAACGACATCTGTTATCCATTCCCTGAAGTAAAGCTGGTGATTAACTTAAAAGCCAAACTTTTAATTTCAGTTCTCAACGCTTAAGTAGTTCATTTCATTATTATATAAATGACTCTTGCAAGAATAATTCGTGATGTGAATTTATAGATATAAGGTTCTTCTTACAAAGGTAATAATATTTAATATCCGTATTTTACCTAACATTACTTTGAACTCTCTGGTTTTTGACTAAGTGTTATAATGCAGTTGGCCTCAATCATAACATGTATGAATCGTGAACCTTTTAGAAGGTTTCCAGGTATTTAGAAGATATCAAGGTTGGATTGAGCACTAAATTTCATACCATTATAGAACACATACACACACACAAAACGCGTCAGTCCTTCAAATCAAGGGTTGTACGTACTCATTCTCAAGCAGATTAGCTCAACTTTTTCTCATCATCTTCAACCCATTACAGTTCCATTGTCCCATGGGTCTTCTTCTACAATGAGAAGAGTAAGGCACTATTTCCACGCTGTCCAAGTGCGGATTGGTAAACTGCACTTTAGAGAACTTTATGGACACAGGGATATCCATAATATCTTCCTTTACCATTTAAACATAACAATTAATCTATAACACGCACATTATTTAAAAATCAGGCGTGGGTAATGTGAACTATACCTGGACTAGACTAGAGTAGACTATTAACATATCTATACCATTAAATGTTTTTTTTCTTTGAACACGCTCTAAAATAACAGATTTTTTTATTTGATATTTTATTGAAAATCCCTGCGGTTGTCTAGCGTCGTTTGAACACTTAATTTACAAATTGGTAATTCCAATAATGATTATTGTATTATTGTATTACAGTATTGTATTACGGTATTTATTGATACAAAAAATATATATTAACAAAATAGTGATAATTAATACCGAGTTAATACACTTACTATTATTATAAGTTTACCTAAGAGTAATAAAATAATTTGAACATAAATTTACAAATAATTTTTAAAATTATCGATAAGCAATCGGTGATATCATACAACACGAACAAAGTTAAATTACTCATTTAGTCTAATATTTGGAAGCAATTTTCAATTACCGCGAGACATTAATCACCGAACTTCGCGCGCCGCATTGTTTGGAACTTGCATCGCCTGCTTGTCATTAAGGCCTTCTTTGCACATGCTTTCTTCTATAATAGTTCTATAGATACAATTTTAAGCTAATATTATCGCGGAATTCTTATATAACGGGTAATCACGATTAACGCTTTTTAAATTCCGATATTTGGAACTATTTGCATGGGTCGTGATTACGGCAAACTGATCACGCCGCCATGACCACGAGCCGTGGTATCCGTGAGTACCCGTTATATGATAAAATGTAATTATATATACGTACTACTAATATTACAAACGCGAAAGTTTGTGAGGCATGATGAATGTAAATTACTTTATCACGCAAAATATACTGAGAGCACTTTGCTGAAGTCTTACGATACGGCTTGTACCTCAGGATAACACTTAACTGGCATTTTTTTTTAATATTTGGCCATATTACAATAATATCTTATTAAGTGAATCGATAAACTCTTTTCCATATTTGATTTTCATATTTTGTCTAAACCGCTAAAGTAATAGGAAGACAAAACTCGTATTGGGATTTCATACAAATAAACCGATTTTCAATAAACGTGGATCAAGCCGTAACGTATAACAAGTCTTAAATAATACTCTTAAATGAGCCATGTGAATTGTTTTTTATTAAGAAATGTTATTAGTCATAAACTGAATACAGAAATCAAAACCACAAATTTTCAAATTTTGTTTGACTTCCTGTTAATTAATGACGCGAAAATCATTGAATCAATCGGACACAGAAGGAAGCCACTGAGGGGGATTTTCACTCCCCAAAAATATTGGATAGAAAGCCCATTTCACCTGGAATGGTTCTCGCGATACCGGCTACCATTTAAAGGTTTTTTCCATGAGACAAAAAAAAATCTAAAGCTTTAGATCCACCGGGTGGTACCACGCTGTACTTTTAGTTAATGAATTGAGAAATTGAGTTTTCAAATCATTTTTTTTTTACTTTGTACAAAACAAAACATAAGCTTGTTAACAGACATAAAGGGTATGTTATAAACTCTTTTCACGTGCCGATTATCCGGCTTCCGAATTAA
>DWON01000759.1:0-29438 GCA_018251015.1 Phocides pigmalion okeechobee
ACCTGATGTTAAGTGGTCACTGCAGCCCATGGACAACTACGTCCAATCTCAAATAGAACTGAAGGTCTATTTAAGGAAGGACGCGGATGCGTCCCTACTCTTGAGGACTAAGATAGTCGCCTCCAATAATGTATATCCGGCAACCACACCTCCCCATCCGAAACGCAATACATGAAGAACATATTGCTTTACGGCGGGTTATGAGGGCGGCTGGGTGCCGCCCCGGGCGAGCTCTAACGGCTCTACCACCTTTTATTATTTTTATCTTAAAACTGAATAATTGTAACAATTTTAAATTGTTGTTTTGAGTAGTTTACAAAAAGTATTTCAGATTTCATTAATTAAAGTTTGCTGCTTTTGTTTTCTTTTAAGAATTATTACTTGAATATGCAAACAGAATTATATTTACAGGTGCGACGGAACCGACCAGAAAAAATATACAAATTGGATCAGTTAGCTTTAGAGTCGGGGCACGAAATGATGCGCTTACCACCTTATCATTGCACATATAACCCAATTGAGTTGGTACGGGCTCAAGCAAAAAATGAAGTTGCTACAACAAACAGCAGTTTTAAAATTGCAGACGTTGAAGTGTTAGTGCATGAAGCAATTTCGAACGTTTCGCAAAAGAACTGGGAAGATTGTGTGAAGCATGCATAAATACTCCAAGATGAAGACTTGAAGAAATTTCATCTGGCAGAAGAATTCGTAATTCATGTGGATGACGATGACTCTGATGTAGAATTTTAATTTAAATACTTTTAGATTTAAATTTAGAACTTTTGTACTTATAGTTTTTTTTTAATACCCAATTAATAATTTATTTTAAATCATTATTATTCATATTTTAATAAATATGTTGTTTTATCTATTTTTCTTTTATTTTTATCACAATCCCACATAATGATAAAACTAAATACACTATCGATAACGCTTATCGACAACAATAATGCGCATCACTAACCCCACCCATAAGGCCCGTAAGTGGGAGAGAGAGCAAAATACTCGTTTCACCGCTCCGATGTTTTATGACGTAAACTGCATAGAGAAAAAAAATACTATAATACTAATGAATTGTTATCCTCTCAGAAACAATTCATGTTTGCAATTTTTTTAACATATTAAATAACGGCAATATTTTTAAGTATTTAAAAAAAATTGAATACTAACTGAAATTAAAGTACAGAAACCAATACTCACGTAATCTGTCTAATGCTTCGTCATCAAGAGTTGGAAGGTTTTGCAACTCGTCCATGATAACTTTTAAATCGTCTAAACCTTTCGATACCTGTTTTTTAGCTTCTCTAGCATCTGTGTTAGCTTGACCGACCTGTAATAATTCAGAACAATTAACTCTATCTCTATAAATCAGCGAGGTATAGTGCTCACTATACTCATCTAATATGCTACGGAATCCGGATTTCAATTCCGGTCAGATATGTATACTATTGAACATGGTCATTTTTACTAAGTCAAGGTATTTGTGTACCTATTTATAATCGTGTGAGCTGAAACCTCTAAAATATACAACTCTAATGTAGAACAATTAATATAAAATTTTCACAATATTAATTTAATAGTGACATTTCTATTATTACACTAAGTACTACGCGTTACTTAGGATTTATTTTTAAACAAAAACTTGCAATATTTTGACATGGGTTAAATTAAAATTAGGTCTTTATCTATGAAATTGCCGTTTTTTCATAAAATAAATGAAGCGTATTTTTAATATATTTTTTATTTCTATTAATCAAAGTAATCACACATGCAATCAATGCATCTTTGCCAACGCATTGGTAGCTTATTGATGCCCTTCTTGAAGAAATCAGCTGGACGGGAGGCAACAAATTCTTCAAAGGCATTTTGTACTGCCTCTCGAGTATTGAATTTTTTCCCGTCAAGTGGTTATCCAAATTCTGGAAAAAGTAGTAGTCTATAGGCGCAAGGTCTGGTGAGTACGGTGGATGGCGGAGATGGTCTAACCCCAGCTCTTGTAGCTTGGAGACCGTCTGCTGTGCAGTATGAGGTAGCGCGTTGCCGTGCAGGAGCAGTGGAGCCAAACGATTGACCAAAGCTGGTTGGAGACGTGCGAGGTTTACCGTCATTGTGTTCATTTCTTCACAGTACACATCTGCAGTAATGCTCGTCCCGTTTGGTAAGAAGCTGTGATAAATTACACCCGCGATAGACCACCAAACAGTGACCATCACTTTTCTAGGGGTAAGTTTTCTTTCAGAGCATTGTTTGGATGCTGAACCAGGGTCCAACCAACTTGCTGAGCGCTTACGATTGTCGAACAAGATCCATTTCTCGTCACAAGTAACAATGCGGTTTAGAATTCCTTCATTTGTATGCCTGTTGAGTAGTACAAGGCACGTCTCGACGCGTACTTCGCGCTGGCGATCATTGAGTTCGTGGAGTATCCATTTGCCAAGTTTTTTTAATTTGTCAATTTGACGCAAATGGATCAATATTGTTTTGATGCTAACATCGAAAGCTATTGCTAATTCAGACGTAGACTGAGTTTCACCAGCTTTCACAATCGCCTTTAATTCGTCATTGTCGACCAAAGTTTTCGGACGACCACGGGGTTCATTTTTCAGGTCAAAATTTGTAGAACGGTAGCGGGCAAACCAATAATAACGGGTGATGCGTTCGTTTGTAGTATTCGCTCCGTAAACCTCGTTGATGTTGCGTGCCGTTTGTGCCGCTTTGCTGCCACGACAGTATTAATACTCCATAATTACTCGAATTTTTAACTCCATGACGACGAAAAATGGTCGAAAGCGTTGAAAACAAAATACTAACTATTAAACATATGACCATTTTAGAAAAAAGAATTTCATGTTTTTAAAATTAAATTAATTTGAAATTAGAATTATCAGCCAAAAAAATATTGCGATTTGAAATTGCCGGTGCGGCAGAACGGCAATTTCATAGGTAAAAACCTATTATTATTAATTATTATTAATTAAAATATAGCCATGGGACTGGAAAACATCGATGACTAAAACGTGACCCAACGCCAATCCCACGGTATAGTGGGCGGCGCGGGCTACGTTGGAATGTGGCGTGCATGTTCTTTTTATGTTTCGGTTTATACATAAAAGTTATCATTTTAGCTATTCGTGTACGGAACCCTAAAAAGATAATTGTTAAAAATAGGTAGCGATCAATTTAGAGGTCGTGGCGAGAATACAAATGTATCATTCAGGCACGGACTGATCGATTGTGGCGTGCGCTCAACTGTCGAGAAGGCGAAAACTAATCTGTACGAGATGAAATGGTAATTTGATCGTGGCTGGTCCTTTGACTACTTTTACTGGTTATGGAAGGCTATTTACATATACGAATATTTATATTTGTAAAATTAAAGTGACAATGAGAATGTAATCCAGGTAATTTTAATTGATCGTTGCCGTCCATGGACATTTGTTATGACACCCTCATGGGATTAATTTTAACTGAGGTCAGTCAGAGGTCACTCATGAGGACGCGATATATCGACGTACGACCTCAAGCAGGACTTCAGTCCTATTTGAGATTCTATGTGGTAAATGGAATGCAATGAATTTTTGTTTTGTTATCCTTTTTCTTATCATCGGGTTTTTTTTAATTGCCACCCACTGTTGAATATTTAAAGACGTATTAACGTCAAAACATAAAAAAGCAAAATAACCAAAGTGTGTCGGGCGACCCGCCGACAGGACCATATTAAGGCTGGCTCCTGCGGCGTCGACGGTGCATACTTCAAATATTCCGTTTGCAGTTTTTGTATGCACACATAAAAACGTTTACTCTTAACTAGTTCCCCATTAACGATGTCGGGGGTATTGGAAATCACATTAAGCTTAATGAACATTTCCTTACAATTTCAACTAGAAGGTGGTAGAATTCTGTAATGTTTACCTGTATCGAGACCACCACACGTAATCATTAATAACAGGAGCCTTTTTTGTCGTTTCTTTTTTAGGGGCATGCTAATTATCGAAATTTGCTAGTCCAATTTTTTATAGGAATTTTTGGATATTTTCGAAATTTCCATTGCGGGCACCCGTGCCACATGACCGTGACGCTTGGACTCCTTCGACCGACACATAAGAGTTACTTAACGGCGGATTGTGGAGGTGGCTAATCGTAATAGTGGGCCGAAACCTGCTGGAATCGAGGTCTTTAAGGTCGAGGAACTATAATACAAATACCGATACCGATACCGATACCGATTACGATACCGATACCGATACCGATACTGATACCGATACCGATACCGATACCGATACCGATACCGATACCGATACTAATATTAATACTGCAAACTTCGGCTATTTTAATATTGATCAACTAATAGTGATTCATTGTGTATCATTCGTCATATGCCATTTTGACTTATCATGTATAACTCACTTAATATTTCTTCGTCTCTATTTTTAACAATTACCTTTTCACTTTAACGGAAATGGTCTTTTTGATTGTGGTATAAAAATATATTGTAAGTAAACATGATGCAAGACGATAAAATGTGAAAACGAGACAGCTCGTTAAAATAGTTCCTGTTGTACCATGTGGACTATTTATTTATATATTTTAATGAAATTCCACGCACAGCCCTGTGTCATAGTTGTCAACAGAGGCTCGTCGGTCCCCGCTTCGCGTAGATGTAAGTATCTGAAGATTATAATGGAATAGAGAAACTTTATCATTTTAAACTAATATCATCGTGAAATTTATGTATATATTATATGGATCCCATAAAGAAAAGATAGATTTCATACTAGCACCTGTGTACAGTTTCCCTCACCACTTGTGTTTATCCTTGTCCATTGCCTAAGCAAGTGGTTCAAAATATCGGCAGCAGGAATCACTCATCGTGAGTACCCGTAAGTATACATAAAGTAAAATATAGAGAAACAATATTACCGTTAGCTATACTTGTATATTAGTTTCAAATCTCAAATGTTTATTTACATAATTAATTGACCTAAATATAACAGAACAAGTTAATACATATAATAAAAGCCTAACTTAAATAATTCATAGGGAGATGGTGTCCACGGCATGGTGCCAAGAACACTGGTCGCACTCCTGCGATGAATAGTTAACAGGTCGTTTTGTCTCCAGGAATGTCGATCAAAAGTGAAAATAATTATTTTAAAGATGATTTTTCTATAGTACTATACACATTTATGTTTTGTCTGTAAATATAATGTTTTGTCCGATTTTGTTATAACTATTTCAATTACGATTCAATGACCCCAATTATATCATTTCTGAAATTCTGTTTATCCGTCTGTATGTCTACGTTTCGTTTTATAACTTAAAAACGGCTTGATTGATCTTGATAAAACTAGATATATATTAAGAATATAATGATGATATATGATAATGTAAGTTTCTTTCGCCGATTTTTCTCCAAAACGAAACACTTTACATGCCGTTGGTATTTTAATTGACGTTCAAAAAGAGTTCTGTAAAGCATCTACTTTGAAAAACAATATTTCGATTTTGACTTTGAATATATTATTAAAATAATAGGCTATATATGATTTAGACACAAATTAATAAAAAAAATGCCCCACGAAGCGGGTATGTAAAAACTAATTATATGTATAAACAAAATGTTGATATTTTTTGATAAATATTTTAACATACAATGATACATTTTTATTTACAAAAATCTAAGAAATAACCTCTATTTTCTCATACTCTGTAACACACAGGGATAGTGTGATACAAAAAGGCAGGCTTGGCGATTATCGCCTAACCATCATTCCTACACTCAGTTCAAAGGGAACTCGCCTCCACCACTTTAGGATTAAGGGTCTTATCGCTTGCAACTATAACCTTGTCTCCAACTCGCCGGTTCGTTCATTAGACGAGTATTCCACCAACGCTTATTACACACGTCTGTGCGTCTGTCACTTCAGATTAACTTCAAACTGATATGGTAAGAAAATGGACTTCCGTTCCTCTGACACATTTGTTTACAGATAAATATCATGCTAATTAAGGGGGATAATGAAGATGCCATTATAGGCAAAGTGGAGGGAGCTAGATTCTAATGTAGGGTATGATAGGGTAATTAGCAGCGATTAGAGTCGCCGGTATGCTTTCTTGTGACTGCCTCACATTCGATATCTAGCGACAATTCTATGAAATGTCTTTCCAATCCATTTTCTATATACAGGCAGGAATAATTCCTGATTTTTGTACTCATTGATGTTTCCGTTAGTTTGGGAGTTTCATTTAGATGTATTTTTGGGACCTTTTGAACCGATTTCAAGGCAAGGAAAAGATTTTCAATTCAGAATCCTTCCACTGCTATTATTAAGTATTCTATTATAGGTAACAATAATAATGAGACAGTGTACATTCCTATGACCATATTTATGACATTTCAAATCATCAATAAAAGGCAGCTGAGACAAATGTCTCATATAATGTCTTGAATAGTTTCAAAGGTGGGAGAACTATAGTTCGACCAGGGAGGTACCTCTGCCGCCCTCATAATCTGCCGTAAAGCATTACTTATGCCGGCTACACTATGAAGCGAGGCCACCATCTTAGTCCTCAGGATATGGGCTACGACTACCGGACATCAGGAGGTTTGCTACTCTTCTTAGATAAAAAGGTATCAATAAGAATTTAATAAGGCAGTAGAAATTCCTATGACTACTTCTATGACATTTAAAATAAAATAATGCTAAGAAAATGTTTCACGTGATATCATGAATAGTTACAATAGTAAACCAGATGAGAACATTCTCAGACTTGTAACCGACATTTCAAATGTAGCCTTATTTTCATAGGAATTCCATATTAAAGCACGTAAAGAGAAGGTCGTAATAGCACAATCATCTAATTAAGGTCATATAAGGGACATGACTGAATAGGAAGAAAATCCATATTGGAGATCCTTTTATATCTGAAGTAATTGCGAGCTATTTCACGACATAAAAGTAAATATCTGTAAATATTACAAAACAAAGTCCTACGTCGCGTCTGTATGTCTGGCTGTTCGCGATAAACTCGAAAAGTACTGGACGGATTTTCTAATAATTTTCAACAATACGAGTGTCTCCTGAGGAAGGTTTTGACGCATAGTAAGTTAATTTTTTTTGTAAATTGAACGAGAAATTAAATATTTAAATTCCATATAGTAATTCAATTGTTCGAAATCGATGTTTCTAATTGTTTCATTTTTGCAACTAGAAATGGCTGGATGCATGTATGAAAGTAAAATAATGTAAGTAAATATAAACTCTGTTACCCCAGCGAGGCTGGGCCGGGTCGCTAGTAACCCTTAAGACTAATGTTATATTACGTTGCACGTGATGAAAACACCCAAGATACTCCAAGCGAAGACTAAAACGCAGATAGATTAATAGATACTTAGCGACAGAAGACAGAAGCGATAAGAATAGAAATAATAACATGTAGCGTTGGTCCTTGGGACAACATGACGAGTAAGGAAACAAGTCGCAATAATGCAATAACACTTAACACGCTAACACTGCTCCGTTACACAGAAGCTCACTCAAAAACCATTGATCCTTGCTTCTAGTGAGAGATTATAATGAAAAGCGATAGGCAAAAAGGTTTATCTCAACAGGGTAATTAGAATGGCTAGGCTTTCGCACTAGTTCTTGCAAATGAGGACATATTATGTCTTTCTGTAGAACTATACCGTTGAAGAGTCAGGGCATGACAGTACGCCATCTCATATTATTGACAAGCTACCGATAGTTTTATTGGGAACATAGGCCTCTCTGGTCAAACACAACTCATTAGTAGCGTAACTAGTGGTGATCTACTGGTCTGGTGTAGCCGGCGATCGCTCATCTACAACCGAAACACAAGTAATACTTTACAGCGGATTATGAGGGCGGCGGTGGTACCTCCCCGTTTGAACTATAGTTCTCCAACCTTTTTATTTAAAATCGCACACCAGATTATCTTATTCAGACTTTCTTTATGTTAAATTATTAACTTGATAGTTTCTCGTCCACGATAATACCAAGACTTAATAGATAAATGAGGTGATGTAAGAACGAAATTATCCCTGAACATAAACATGTTCTCACATTGATGTTTTGCATGCCTTTGCACCGATTATTTGTCCCTTATACGCACGTCATGTTCGTGAACAGATCATCTTATGGCGTCTAATTTCTCATCGACCTGTTCAATTGACTACTGTATCGTTTTTTTAGATTATCTTTACCACGTGAGACTCTGTAACATTGCAGATCTTTATTAAACAGTTCGAACAGTTGATACTCTATTCCTTATCATACTAGCGTAGATTTTAATGTTATATGTAATTGATATGTGCAATGAAAAAGTTTTATATAAAAATAGTATGGTCAGCGGATGTTGTCCTGCTCTGAAAAAAATCTATAAGTCAGAAAGTATGCCAGTTTCTACTGAATCCAAGTTTAGAAATATCAGCTTTTCATTTGACTTCAATGCTACTTATTGGGTCCAATTGAAAATCTAAACCATTCTCGGATCCTTCTGAAGACACAAAAAGAATTCAATTAGAATCGATCCAGCCATTTGGAGAATTTCAGTAAAATACACACGCATAAAAGAATTATGTATATAAAGATACGAAATCTAAGAGTATTAAAAGTAGGCTTATTTGTCTTACTACTATCTTTTACGTTAATTTTAAGTGTATCCCTAAAGTTGGTATTTGCAAAGTATGAGGAGGATCTTAATCCCCAGAAATACAAGAACATCATTATTAACTTTGTGCTCATTTCTGATTACTAAAAGAGAAGATTTAACTTAAGATGACGTCACATAACATAGCCATGAAGTATTTTCTTTCTATTCTTTTATAGGACATAGGACAGGCGATCATTCGTTCTTTTAAATCTGTATGTAAACTATGGAAAATAAAACTATTTTCATCCATATATTTATTTAAAGGTAATGGTGTGATGACATTTTCATAATATACATATATGACCATATAAGGTTACGGCCTATAACACTTTTTTTTCAATTCCACTCTTCCATTAGAGAACATTAAAATGTAAACAATTTTTTACAAGACTGAACATGAAGAATTTTCATAAGATTGTTCTTTATGAGCAAAAGGATGTAATAAACGTAGTATCAAGGATCAACCATTCCACGACAAGGCCGCACTAACAATATTAATATAAACCAATTATTTTTTAATTAGCCCTGTCGAGGTAACGAGACGGTTTGACGACTGTTCCACCGTTCTGAAACTTGTTATATGTTTTTTCTAGTCTTAAGGCGCGACCACACTTACAATGAGAGCAGTACACCACTCCTTATTGTACGAGTCTATTATTCTTCTACAGGTAATCCTCTTAAGGTTACGTAGCCTTTCACTGCCTATAGATTTCTAGCATCCAATGCAAACATAACCGGACATGCATTAAAGCGAGGCGACCTTCTTTATCCTTAGGAGTAGCAACGCAACGTTGTACAAGATCGTATAGGTTTTCAGTCCTGTTTGAAGTTGTATGTGTATGTCCATAGACTACTTGTCATCTGGTGGCTGCTCCTGTTCTGAAATAAAATGGAATAATACAGGATCTTAACCTGAAAATGAACACAGACGACTTTGTTTGGTTTTTTGCCTCAAATTGATTTGCATCATTTCAATATATTGTGTTTAGGTTTGATAAACGTAAGTCAGATTTTTTCAATTGTTCCATGTAATATATAATTCAAATAGGACTTCTTCTATCTGTCGTCTATGAACGGCATAGACAGGTAAGCGAAATGCTCCTTTGCTCTTTCTAAAAAAAAGATAGTCTATTTTACCACACTCTTCATCCAGACTACTAAAATAATAGTCGTTCAACACACTGAGCGTGGTCTATTTGAATAGGGTAGAATTTAATAGATATACGTACATAATATTAAAAAAAAATACTTTTGCAATGTCCACTTGGAAAATTATAGTAAAATGGAAAGTCTATATAGCATACCACAAGGCAGTGTTAAATATATTCTTGTTAATAATGACGTAGCACTGTGATGAATAATGTAAATATCACTTATGCATTCATTCCATTTGAGATATTTATTGACAGAAGCTTGTGACACTTAAAAACAATATGAAGTAAGGTTGCGCAACAAAAACTCAATATTGTATTTGGCATATCGCAAGGCAGTGTGCTGGGTAATGTGAAACGTATCATTGTCAATAATGACGTGGCGCCCTGATGAATAATGAAAATTTCACTTAAGCGTTCATCCCATTTGAAATATTTATAGGCAGAAGACGGCACGTAGAAGGACAATATCCATAAGAATCTGTATAAAGCAATAATTCATTTCCATAAACGATAAGAAGCGTTGAAAGTCGGTACCCGCATTTGTAGCCCTTAATGTGACGTACCTCTAACATCATATATCCACTGGTTACTGTGATCGATAGTTTTAATTATATACTTATTATGGAAGCTTGCGCTCAGCTTGTTAGCAAAGCAGAGCTCTAGTTGATAGCGACTAGGGTTTCCATGTTCAAATACGAAGGTCTTTTCTTATATTTATGTTCTGATGTAAGTTTTAATTATACAATGGTGCAGGATCTCACTTATAAATGAAGCGACCATCTTAATCTTTAGGAGAAGCAACGCCTCTGTGATGGATTTCTAGTTGGTTTCCTGTTCAATATTTTATCTATAAGAAATTGAGGTTTTCTTGGGTTACAAAAAAATGATACAAAATTAGATTGCAGCAGGATGACGATGAACACCATAAGTCATACAATTCTAACATAAAAGATGCAACCCAGTGCAGTTATAACGGTAATATGAAAAAAAAAAATATTTGCTAGGTATTATTTAACCCCGCTCATTATGTGCCCAGCATTGGGACAGTGATGGGTTAACGGCGGAATAACCCATGTAGTCAGTGAAACGACAAAAATACGATTTATGATTTGAAACCAGAGAGACGTTATAAACCGCCTGGAATGCGTAGCAGATAGCAATGGTTCGATAGATCAGCAATCAAAAATCTAAAATGGCGAGTATCCGGTACACAGTATAAAGTAAAAATGATACAGACGATCGTCAGTAGGCTGGTCACCCTACTGATTTATAGAGCCCTGATTTATAAAGGAACAAGAAAGTTGCAATGTTATTTATGAGATGTTTCTTTGTGCTGCGAACACTTAAGAATGGCTAAAATGGTATCGAATTGATACATTTTCTTCACATTAATGTAGAACTGTGTCTATCCGAGGCAATATTTTATTGGAATTATATGCGTATTATAAAATAATTATCACTCACTCTAGTTGCGAAAGCAATTTTGTCTTTAATGAATAATATTTTAAAAGGTGACAGAATATTACTTTCACTAAGAAGATACCACCGCTGGCCACATAATCTATTGCGAAGCTGTTCTTGTGCTCTGGTTGGAAAAGTGCCGTTGTTAAAAGTATGTAGATGCGTTCCTTCATCTGAGAGCTAATTAGCCTCGCTATTTAGTGTAGCCGGCAGCATATCTCTCCAACCGATATCACAGTTGCTTCACAGGTTATGAGGGCAAAGGTAGTACCCCCCGAACTATAGTTATACCACTTATCAAATAGAATCTCATATTCGATTCCACTTTGGTCTTGTTGAGGCTTGATGGCGGCGGTGGTACCTCCCTGAACAATAGTTTTACCACCTGTCTATTAGCACCTCAGATTAACTCCAGTTCTGCTATTTGGATGGTATATGACCTGAAGGGGACCCTCAACATCAAATGACCTGCACGCTTTGCTCCTCTTATTATAAAATAGCGAGCCGGCGCAGCTTCGCTCGGGCAATACACTTTATATTTACTAACATTACCTAGTCATTACCTAGTTGCAAAAACTTACAATTGGAAACATCTATTACGAACGACGATTGAATTACTGTATTGAATTTAACTATTTAATTTCTGGCCCAATTTACAAAAAAACTTAACTTATTATGCACTGAAGCCTTCCTCAGGAGCCACTGTACCTGTTGTTGAAAATGTGAGAAATTCTCGTCCAGTACTTTTTGAGTTCATGATAAACAGACAGACAGACAGACGCGGGAACTTTTTTTATAATATTTAGAGAAGATCCTTGTTAGATAGCATACAGAGGTTAAATGTCACAAAGAATCAATCCGGAATTACAATGAGCTTACTCACTGGGTACCCAGAACGGGTTTGACATGTACCGCAATGTCGCCTCCAAAGCCCACACCCGCCCGCACTTTATGATAATTATTAATTACACCATAACTTAAAACCTTAACACTTGACTGTGGCGCTCATAGATTATATCGCATCATGATTGCGGGAGGCGGCACTAAACTGGAGCTCTTTTTTCTAAACTGAAGATGCCCCCGACAATGCACACAAATATTGTATTTTTTAGCAGCAGTGCATCCAGGGATACAAAATTAGGTGATAGATTGACCGGTTCAACCGTCAAAATGCCACCGAAATACCCATTTCTAGCATGAAGCAACCAAGCGTTTTGACAGTATCGTAGAAAGGTTTCCTACTCAACTATAAGAAGATTATCTCGTCCACTTGTCAGGCCTCGTGCATGGATGCATTGCCACTTTTGAGGACTACAAAGGTCGCCTCGTTTAAAAGTGAACTCTCCCACATAAACACAAGAATTATTTTACGGAATATTATAAGGAATATTTGGGTCCTGAGGACTAAGATGGCTGCCTTGCAAAATATAGCCGGCAACTATACCTTGCGAAAAAGAAGAATTGCTTTACGGTACAATTTTAATTATTCTAAATTATAGATGGTATGATTATAGTCACCAGAGAGAATTCATGGCCGTTTCTTCATACCGCGGCATTATCAAGTCGATCGTAGATTCCTTTGTCATTCAAAGATTTCTATAAAAATCAATTTTGTATTTTAATTTCCTTAAATTACGCAGAGACTTAAATATAAAAAATCACTGTAGCAACTTTGAACAAATTCCATTTGACTTTGACTTAAGTTACGGAGTTAGAATAACCAAACGTAGTAAGTGAACAATATAAACAGCGACCAAATATAGCGAACTAAACAAGATTGTCAAGAGAGTGCCTAGTTAACGTCTGTCGAGCGACACTCAGCTCGCGGTGCCTCTGGGAAATACCACTAGAATTCGAATCCTGTAAACTGATAAAACTCACTTCGAAAGCTCATATTTTTACGTTTTTAAACTAATATCTTCGGGGAACTTATACCTGTAATAATATCTGTAAATAAAAGCGTCGTCGCATCTGTCTGTCTGTTCGCGATAAGCTCAAAAAGTACTGGACGGATTTTTCAGTTTTCAGCAACAGATAGATTGATTCCTGAGGATGGTACTGGTTTGGTAAGTTAGGTTTTTTGTAAATTGGGCGAAAACTTAAATATTAATTCAGTCGTCGTTCGAAATAGATGTGTCTACTGGATCTGGAAAGGATACATGAATGAAAGAAAAATAACGTAAATATAAAGTATTACCCGAGCGAAGCCGGACCAGGTCGTTAGTTATACATATATGTATGTAATTCAGTGCGTGTGTATATCACTGAATACCTAAACGGCTGAACCGACATTAATGAAAGTCTTTGTCTTCAGGCGGATCCAAGAATGGTTCAGATTCTCAATTGGATCCAATAGGTGGCACTGGAATTGGATGCAAATTTGGTATTTCTAACACGTTGAACGCCATGTCGGACAATGTTGAGGTGTTGTCGGATAACATTGTCCGACATGGCGTTCAACGTGCTAAACTAGAATCATCAGTAGAACAGAAGAAGTAGAAGTAGAAGTGCAAAAAATGTTTTTTTAAGTGCGGGACAACGTCCGCAGAACTCACCACTATATAACGGGTATTGGCCATTAAAGCTTTAAGGTCCGTTTATATCTCCAGACAGTCTGTAGATATAAACGGACCTTTAATTGCCGATATTTCGAACCAGTTGCATGGCTCCTCTTAGGTCGTCTTATATAATTACGTAATTCGGCAATACGTAATAGAACTATATTTTAAAGGGAGAAGTACTACTAGCTAGTCTGCACGTTCGTTTGCTCTCGATATTATAAAATATAAAACATTCCCAAAGCAGACCCATTAAGTACACAATTTATATAATAGTTATGCGACGGTTTCTGTCCAACTAATCAGGTTAACCGGTGATAAGTTACCGTTTAATTTAAACGGATTTATGTACCGTTTATTTCAATTTATACGTCCTTTATAAGTGTGCATGTTGCGGACACGTGTAATTGCTGCTTATATAAAGGCTTTAGCAGGAAACCGTTTGTAACTTGTCCTTTTAGTATGACTGTATGAAGTAAAATCTATTTGAATATTATTATATGATATTATTAACTTTACTACATTAATCTGTTTAAAAAAATAGTCCCAAGTTTGATCAACGCTGAAACTGACAATTGGGCGGGTTCATGACATGCTTAGGGAAGTGCAATCGCTATTCAGTGCGGGAATGTGGCCAGCATTCTTGGCTCCATGCCGCATGTATACGGACTCCATTGAAATTATTTAAGTAAAGCGTTTATTTAAATTACCTTTCAGTTATTCCATGTTGTAAGTATAGTAAATTCCATGATGTATAATAGTATATTCGTATAAAGGAACAAATACGCATGTTAGTACGTCTCTATGGTTTCGAACCTAGAGATAACATTCCGGGATTGATTCCGGGGTTCTAATCCCTGGCACCTATCTCTTCAATTTAGTATTTGCGTAGACATTTATATCTTATGAATTACTTACGGCACGGTAGACTCTCAGAATAAAAAAATTAAGCCATTATCCAATCTGGCCAAGTTTCAGCGCGTATGAAAGGAAATGTTAAGCCTTAATTTTTTTTAATTGCCAATTGCCAATTTAAATATTGGCAATTAAATAGTGTTAATCATGAGTACGCGTTATATAGTAAAATGAACAAATTCTGCGATGATCTTAACTGAAAAACAATTATAAATGCCTGCAATTATCAATTGATCGAAGTTTACTTACAAAATGCATATTTCAATCTAAAATGTCTCGGAATATATAAAAAAATCTTTATATCAGCACCGGCTAAAAATCAGAATCCAGGGCAGGCAGCGCCAAATAGTAATGACGCCAACATTTATAAACTTTATTACAATTTCCGGCCAGTTCTGTCAATGCTTGAGCGTAATACCTTATGTTAAAAAATAAATAGCTAGTTGAATTTTAATCTTAGAAATTAACCACCATTTATTTTTTCGAAATGAAAGCTTCTAATTTCGAAATAGGTTTTATCATTTAAAAGGTGCGATAAACACTATATGTACATATATTAATGTTCGTGGTTGCACAAGCGACAGGAGTCACAACCTTCACAAATCGTATCAAATGAATGTGTCGCCGACAATATGCATTCACTCGAGCGCGACTCACTATCTGACGCTTCTATCGAGTTACAATGGTAAGATCACTAACTATCGATCAGATAAGGATAAAATATTGATACCGGTTCCTTCTGATTTATATTTTTAGATTTAACAACATGCTATATGAGTTTATTTATTTAAACTAACGTTATATGGATATTAATAATGCGGTAGGTTCCTTACATCTCCCTGCGGCGTCCACAATTGCTGTGTATTGCGCGGCGTAACGCGCTTGCGGTCTGTACACACCTGTGTTGTACGTACAAATCTGTATGGAGTACAGACGGACACGAGGGCCGTGTTTACGTCGGCGCTACTAGACTGCGGATGAAGCCAATGTCTATGCATTCGTAGATGCTACACGGATGCTAAGAAACACAACATTTCAGTGAATTATCGTATCTTCAGTGTAAAGAAAACAGCTCCAGCTTAGTGCCGCCTCCCACAACGTTGACTCGATGTAATATATGAGCGTCGTCGCAGTTCATGGTAAATACCATTTATTACGCTTTATCCGTAATATAAGCTCAGGTAGGCACCTACACATATAGTATCATAATATGAAAAATATTTTTAATAAAGTATTACTAATTTTTATTATAAACTCATATAAATCAAATAAGTAAAACTTTTTTTATAAATGTTACAGATCGAAACGAAGAAAGCCAAAACGAAAAATTACCGAAATAAAGAAATATTTATTTATATACATATTATATTAAAATAATATTGGTATTTACTTTAACTAAAAACTAATTATAATAAAAGCCTAAACTAAACAATCTAAAGGAAATCCTATGGTGCCAAGAACACTAGCCGTATTCCTGCGCTGAAAAGCAATCGCAACTCTTTGCGCAAGACATGAACTAGCTCTGTCGTCATCAGCATTGACGAACAAGCGACTTATAAATTCTAGAAAAAAATGTAATAATACACTGTACTCTACATGTCCTAGATCTAGATGACTTTGTAGGCCTCACTTCCAATTTTACCGACATACCGACATCTCCAACCGAAACACAAAACACATTAGTGGTACTTCTCCGTCTTCATTTCTATTACTTGTAAAATGTCATCTGAAGTTTATTACTTTCATTACCAATATAAAAATCTAACATGGCGTATGTAATTTTTTTTATATTGTCCAAACCTTCAAAATTGATTAATAGGCTGCCATTGGTCCCAATAATCATTGCAATGACCAATCAAATGATTTCTATCCGTGATTGACCAATCACCTCACGTCTGTCTGAGGTCGCCCGCTTGTCTGTGATAAAATAATTGCGTAAACACTACTAGAAATGCACTTAAGCCATCTATACAAATAATAATCTTGTAACATATCGCTGTCTGTACATTGAGAACATTTAGGTTTCTTTATTAACGCTTAATTAACGCTTTATAAACGCTTAATGAACGCTTTATTAATACTTCATGTAATTACTTTAATCCAGTCAATAAACTTATATATATAACTATGTCTCTAAGTGGTCTAGTGCCAGATATTTAAAAAAAAATAATGGATTTCGAAAACAATCAGAAAAAGTAAGTAGATGTCAGAGTTTTTGGCCAACACTCCGAACTACAGTACAATACTCTTTATTTGTATGTTATTTAAAACGACAATAAACATACAAATAAAAATATTAACATTAAAACATATTATACAACAGGCGGCCTTATCGCTTACGTAGTGATCTCTGATTGCCAACCTTTGGGTAGAGCATAGAAAACGGTAGCAGAAATAAAGTGTACAAAAGAAAGAAGTAGAAGGGAAAGAAGAAGAAAATAAAGAAGAAGAGAGAATAAAGAAAGGTAAGAAAGGTGTACAGAGATACAGAACAACATTTTTAAATAATATTACGATAAGTACAAGTGATTCAGAAAATTCCTGTTCTCTGTAAGATATATTTTATTGGCGCTGCCCAAACCGCTAGGTACACTACAATAATAAATCGGATTGTTGCTCTTACAAAGCCGTACATCGATATGTTGAATATGTTGAAACGTTTTTGAAGTGGGGAAGAACTATTACGCATGTAAAAATTAAAGGGATACGAATCCCGGACCTTTCGTATGAGACTGTAATGTAACCACTAGGCCGTCATTACTTTCACTCCATATTTCACCATTGCCAGTCATTAGTCGTCTGAATCACACAATTGCATCACATTCAACAATCTATCACAAAGTCATTACCATCTGTACGCAGACAAATGGCTGCCTTGTATCTGATCATCGCATTCTCAATTGAATATCAAACAATCTACAAGGTACTTTGTCAAAGTTTAGTTAAATTCGAAGTCGGAGTATTAATCAATGTATCAGATACATGTTGATAAAGAATTGCTGAATCGTATCTGCTTCATATATAACTTTGCATAATATAAAAAGTAGCTATCCGTCTGTACGCTTATATATTTCAAACTATGCAACGGATTTTACTACGGTTATCATGAATAGACAGAGGGATTAAGAGGAAAGTATATATGTACATATATTACATGTGTAATAAAGTAGACAAAAGCCGAGAATTTCAATGATTTGCAATATGTTTTCGTAAAGACACTGTGGCTGGAGTTTAATATAAAAGGAAGGCATCTGACAGACCCAAAGATCAACCCTCTAGAATGCCGAAACTTGCACCACACCACCCACAGATTTAGAAGGATTACAATTCTAAATGTATGGCTCAACCATCTATCAAAACTGAAAAAATATTTAAAAGTTTAAAGGTGAGAGAACTATAGTTCGACGGGTACGGTACCACCACCGCCCTAATAATCCGCCGTAAAGCATTACTTGTGTTTCAGTTGGAGAGGTGCGATTGCCAGCCCACACCCTGAAGGAAAGCGATCATCTTCTTAGGAGTAGCAACGTATCTACGTTCGAGCTCAGATAGTGTTTCAGTCGTGTTTGTGGTTGTACTTGGATGTCTATGAGTTTCGACTACTTAACACTGGGTGGTTTGTATGCTCGTTTGATACTCACTCTTGAGTCTAGACGGCGATAACTTTGGGTTGCGACCGTGTAATCAAGTGGCCTGCTTGCTCGAGTTCTACTCTTGAATAGAAAAATAAAGTAATGAATAGTGCATAACGAAGTAAGTAACCCAATTTCTGCAGATAATCCTTGCTGAAGCTTACATGCTCTTGAGACAAAGCTAGGACGGTGACGCAATCTTAATTCGCTCAAGTTTTTGATTCGTTTATACACACTTGCAACTTTGCGACCGTTTTGTCGCGATTTTTCATGTGAAATCTATGGACTTAAAGAGTTGAAACATTTTCGTGTGACATGACGGAAAACGGCAGTACGTCGTGTGCTATTTGATGCATTATATCCAAAGACTAAGTGAGTTCTGCAAGAAGTCTCTGATGGACATGCACTACGTTCTCCCTCCTCTGTAAGCTGTATAGTTCTATACGGTAAGTATTAAAGAAGATGATTAAATCCTCGGACTCCAGCTCCGTTTGAGGTTGAATGTAGATCATGGGCTGCAGCAAATATTTAATAATCAGCTGGACCTTATGCTAATTTGCTACTCTTCTGTCTTAAACAATAACAGCAGGTTTTCGATGCAGGCCACGTATATATACAGCCTTAAATAAATCTAAAGTCGTAACTGAGGTACTTAGACTTTTTGCTACTTTTAATGCCTAAAAGAGTCGCCTCCCTTCAGAATGTAACCGCTACATCGTCGCAACAAAGTCGCAAGTGTTTGCAAGTGTGTTGAGAGTTGAGACAAAAAGTTAATATCGATGTCACGAGTGTCGCATTAAGAACGGAATGGCGGCATATTGCTTTAATAGTACACTCGCTTACAAAAACATGGCTTTAGGGTTCCTTTATCAATCACTAAATATTATATAACAAAGTCCCCCGTGGCGTCTGTCTGTCTGTTCATGTTAAACTCAAAAAGTTCTGGAAGAATTTTCTCACCGTTTTCAACAATAGCTAGAATGATTCCTGAAGCAGGTTTTTTCTGCATAACAAGCTGTTTTTTTTTTGTAAATTGGGCGAGAAATTAAATAGTTAAATTCAATATGGTAATTCAGTCATCGTTCCAAATAGGTGTTTGTAATTGTTAGTTTTTTCAACTAGGTTAATGATAGGATGCATGTATGAAAGAAAAAAATGTCAGTAAATATAAACTCTAGTACTCGAGAGAAGCTGGGCCGGGTCGCTAGTTGTCTATAAAGAAATCCTTATGATTTCGTTTTGCTCGCATAGTCTGTCTGTCCGCCTATCTATTTAGGCCATCTTTACGCTTTATACACCACAAAAATAACAAAAAAAAATGAATACAAATGTAACAGTGATGACCAAAACGCATTATTATCGCTACAGTCTATCCATCGATCCGTCTACCCGTCTAACCGTCTATGCGTCTATCCTTCTCTGCGTCTGACCGTCTATCCGTCTGCTCTTTTGTCCATCTGCCCGTGTATACAATTGTCCTGCAATCCGTATTTTATTGATATTTAACTCAAAAACTGTGGGTATTACACAGATGAAATTTAAAAAGAAGGCAAGCAATACAAATGTTGTCTATGAAAAGCAATACAATTTTTTACGTGTTATTAAAGTGATCAAAATTGTATGTGGCTTTAATTTACCTATAACTGAGTGGTATTTTTAACGTAATAAAATTTGAGTAATTTTTTTTGGGAAAATTGCTACTTATTTATTGTCATTAATTTATTTGGTATGATTAAGACATATTATGTGGTTAATCACTGACTACGGAAATCTCCACTGCGCGCTCCAACACACACTTAGCAGGTATTTTTTACTTAATTCAACATACTATTTACTACTACTTTCTAAACCTATTTAGTTGTAGAATGATGTGATATGATATTAGATATAACACTTGTCATAATTGTCAGCTTTCGATAAAGTAGACGTTGATAATTTTTGAATTTAAGTATCAAACTAGTTGACAGGTTTGCTTCTAATTAGTTTAGTCTTCATTAGCATACGCTCTGCGACCACTTAACTAGTTAAGTGGTTTCTGCAGCCTATATATACACGATTTTCGCTTGATACCGATTGCCAATCTATACTAATGACTAAGGCTAAGGCGACCATAAGAACAAGCAACGATTTGTAATTGACGTCTGTTTTATGTGGAGATGGTTGGATGTCAATGGGTAGTGACTACTTATCACATGCACTGCATGCTCGTTTGCGACTTCCGTTTAATAGAAAATTAAATATTATCATTACGCCCGACCAGTAATTACTGAATTATTAGAGCACAAACAGACGGGTAGTTGAACAACAATTCAACTGGGAGGGTACCATCGCCGCCCTCATAATCAGTCGTTAGCAGTTCTTGTGTTTTTGTTGGAGAGGTGAGATCGCCGGCTACACTGAAATCAGCGACCATCTCAATTCTCAGGAGTAGCAACGTCTCACATCAACTTCACGTCAACGTCTATGCACATGTTAAGCAAGACTTAAGTTCTGTTTGATGTTGGACTTAGATGTCTATGAGCTGTATGTACCATATAACATCAAGTACCCTGCGCGCTCGTTTACTAGTTTACCAACATAAAATAAGAATACAGGACCTGCAGATAAGAATTAAAGTATTTATTTTCTGTTTTCCAAGTTTATAAATAATTGAAAAGAATCATCTTTGGAAAAAGTACCGTATGTTTTATTTATGAAAATCTTTTGCGTCTTGCAATTGTGATCGATTCTTATAAACACAATAATGATTCTGTATTCTGAATTATTACATTTAGTATTTGAAGGTTTACCGCGGCCCTCATAATCCGCCGTGATGCAAGGTATCTTCATGCAGCCACAAATAGGACTACATTTTACTATATAACGGGTACTTGGCAGTATCGCCGTAACAAGGAGCCATGCGACTGGTTCAAAATGTCGGCAATAAAAAAGCATTACTCGTGAGTACCCGTTATGAAGTAAAATGTATAAATTCCAGGATGATATTCGTTTAAATGGTATAAATAGGACTTAAGACCTGTATTGTTATTCTGTAACATTTATTACCTCGAAAGCGGAGTCCGCGGAGATACCAAGTTTATAATTTCTACAGAAGTTGACAGTACAGTACATGGCGTACTTTTGTGTATGAAAGTGTAATATACTATCTATAAATATTATAAACGAAAGTCGCCCGTCGCGTCTGTCTGTTCGCGATAAACTCAAAAAGTGCTGGACGGACGGACCGAATTATCTCACAGTTTTCAACAACAGGTAGGGTGATTCCTGAGGACGGTTTTAGTGCATAATAAGTTAAATTTCTTTGTAAATTGTGCGAAAAACTAAATAATAACTGGATAAATAAATATGCCTAGGTAGTTTCATATTAAACTGTATTGCCCGAGCGAAGCTGGGCCGAGTCGCTAGTTGCATCTAAAGTATTTCGAAAAGAAACCGTCGCGAACGTAATGTCAAATTGTAAACAAGAACACTAAATAACACGTACTGACGATAACGATTTTAAATTTCGAAACTGTTGCAAGGCTCGTGGTCACGGGTAAACTCTCTGGGTTTTAATATTCGGCTAAACTCACAGAAAATATTTTTTCGCTACTTTATACGCTTACAACGATAAAAATCTTAAAACTAAATAAAAACCTAACCTAAAGAATCTAAAGGGATTCCGTGCCTATGCGGCAAAATGCTAAATTGAAAACATTATTTTGGCAAATAATGACATTTAATTGTTTTTCAAATGCAACACTGTACTTTTTGATCAATTTAAATAAATTTTTATTTGAACCCCTAAAATACTAATTCATTTATATTAAAATTGTAAACTGTACCATTTCTACCGTTTAATTTTATCTCATTACTAAGATTCTATCTGTAATTTGCCAAAATAGCCATTTTTTTATCTTTTACCCACGACGAAAGGGAGAGCGTTTGTTTTGAAATGTTACCATCTATCTTCAAAACCACTGGTCCAATTTGAATGGGGTTTTCAGTAATGGATTTTGATTTGATTCTTAGATAGTTACTATATAAATAAATATTTAAATATTATTATCTTTGTGATCAGCAATTTAACTTTTAACATAGACGATTCGGAGTTGAAATACCTTTTTTTTTCAAAGTTAGGTTTGTATTAGATTCTTAATTATCAATGCTTTGAAACGTACATTTTCTAACAATATTTTAAGTAGTTTCTTTGCTGACTGTACAGTACCTTAGTTCGAGTGACAAGTGGCATTGATCTAGTTAGAGACAAAGGGTTACAAAGGATATGAAGTGTTAGCCATACAGTCATACAATTTAATTAAATATATTTGGAGGTTGTTACAAACGTATCCTTATTGCTTAGTGTTTAATGTCACAACAAAAGACACAGATTAGCGCTTTAACCCAATTATAGTCTACTAGCTGTGCCTGCGACTTCGTCTGCGTTTATTTTATACATTTTTACAATATGAAAAGTTTTAAAGGTGGTAGAGCCGTTAGAGGTCTTCCGGGGCGGCACCACCGCCACCCTCATAACCCACCGTAAAGTAACATGTTCTTCATGTATTGTGTTTCGGTTGGGAAGGTGTGGTTGCCGGATACACATTATAAGAGGCGACCATCTTAATCCTCAAGAGTAGGAACGCATCCGCGTCAATCCTTAAATAGAACTTCTGTTCTATTTGAGATTAGACGTGGTTGTCCATGGCTGCCGTGACCACTTAATACCAGGTGGCCTACATGTCCGTTTTTTACTCTTTCGCAATAAAAAAATGCAACATTATTTAATTTTTTGCCCAATTTGTTGTACAAAAAAAAACTTGGCTTATTATGCACCAAAACCTTCCTCAGGAATCAGTCTACCTGTTGTTGAAAACTGTGAGAAAATCCGTAAAGTACTTTTTGAGTTTACCGCTAACAGACGGACAGACGCGACGCGGGTCTTTGTTTTGTAATATTTAGAGATTACAGTAACAATACAATTATCTTTGGCTTCCGTTCAACCTTAGCCAACAGGTGCTAATAGCCGATATTCCCGCGCTGATTAGCAATCGTTCTCCACACGATATTTGAACCAACCTTCATTAAGAGTTTACAAATAATTTATAATGAAATAAAATTTGAATATCAAAATAAATCGACATCCGTTGTACTAACGTCTCACTTATCAATAAATAACTCTTGACACCAACTCAATGTGACTGTACAAACGACAATCACCTTTACGGTGCGGTAATACAGTCGTTTTCTGCCCACACAACTACATCCTGCATACTTGCTACATTTAAGTGTAACCTAATTTATTGGAGGTAATTTATAGGCTGAGGTGTAAGCTTACATCGCTAGTATGTACGTGTCACGGTAAATGAAACGAACACATTATGTACTGCTGTGTTTATCGCCGAGCATATATATCATATATTGGCCTTTTTGTCACTTGTGTTAGGGGCACGCTAATTCTCGAAAGTTGTAAATCCATAATGTTATGTACCCTCACCCCTTCACCTACCTCACCCCATGCCACTGTGTTTTGAAGAAACAATAGACTTGAATTACAGTTTATTATTCTTATTTTAATGACTCGATTTTCCAAATGTGTTTTATATATTTTTAATGTTCACTTTTCATTTCTTGGAGTCATAAGACCTGTTGACCTGTTGACCGGGTGACCCCTAATATACATAATCACCCCTGACTACCTATTGTCTGCGGCTTTGCTCAGCCAAGACAAAACAATTAGCAAAACTCTATATTACAATATATTCTAATGTGCTTTGCTAACTATGATTTTACCCTTTTAAGATATTTTATCACATTTCAAGATATTTTATCGCCACCCTTATAATCCGCCGTAAAGCATTATTTTTGTCCTCACAAGTCCTCAGAAGTAGCAACGTATCTACGTTCGACCTGAGATAGGATTTCGGCCGTGTTTGTGGTTGCAAGTGGATGTTTATGGGCTGCGACTACTTAACGTCAGGTGGTTTGCATGCTCGTTTACTACTCTTCTCACAAATAAAAACAACCTACCTACCTACAAGAACCTACCTAAAAGAACCTACAGTTCACAATGACTGTTGTTACATTAAAATTATTACCTGATGCTTTACGTCCGCTACAGCCTTGTGTCCCCACAAAGCCTTTAGCATGTTGTGTGTCCATTAAGTTAATAAGATGCATGAGCTTTATGTCGATATTTTACATATTAAATCATATCTACGGATAATTGCCACGTTGTATTAATAACGGTACAGTTATAAGCGAGGCGAGCAACTCAGTTCAGGAGGAGCGCATCTACGTACGACCTTATAACAAATATTAGTTAAAAAAAAACATGCTTCAAAAATTGTGGCAACTTTCCACTATTCGACAAGAGATGGTGCCACACGATCCTGAAACACGCTATCTAAGTTTTCTAAACATCTTGCATATACACAAAACTCCGAATTGAGACTAACGGAGCGCGGTCGCTCCCCAGGCACGAGAACCCGCCTGGAGGGAGATCTCCCTTTGCCAAATAATTAAAATCAGTATAAATAAGAAAGAGCGTGTTTTTTCAATTATTTATTATTATTTATTTTCATTGCCATAGATCCGTGATACGTGTGCAAAGTTTCAAATTAATCAGACTTCTGGAAATTTGTGAAAATTATGTTCAAAGAATCCGTTACATACACATATACACACATACAACCCAAGCTAATAAAAGGGTGTTAAAAATCACCTTCATCTTTATTTTTGTTTTCTCATTTCAGTAAAGCATCGTTTTAAACTTACAATTTTCATATTCCGATATATGCACTAACAGCGTTTTTTCAACTCCTGCCCTTTTTATATTTTTTTATCTAATGTTCTGTATGGCCTGTGTCAGATATCCTCAAATTATGATAAAAAGTATTTAGAATATTAAAATCAACATTTTAACGAATTACATAAATATATTTTTATAACATTTATGTAATTCGTATCAAAATAATATTGTCACATAACAATACAATATTTCAATTTCAGACTATAGACAATTGTTCAGATTTCAATTTTGTTCTTAGTTGACAAAATTGTATAAAGCGGATTCTGTTTACTTGTACATTCTACGTACAGTACAGGATCTCAGAGCGCCTGTCGTGACTTTTCAAGGTGTGATGTGATCCGATCATAGCGTGATACGTACGATAGTGTGATATGTATGATAGTTAATCATCTCGGAGCGCGTATTGAGGTTATCTATATCGGTCATCAGGATACGGCGGCCATTTATCGGATCAGCACAGACTTAACAAACGAATAGAGTCCATATAGGTCGTATGAGTTCTCTCTCATGTCTAAAAATGAATCTTTATAATTACGTAATGTTAATCTGTCTGTTAGTTCGTCAGTGTATCCGTCCATCGGGCAAACTACGTATCTGTCCGTGCGTTAATACTGTTTCTCGCGATTTATCTCTAAATAATATAAAACAAAGTCCCCAGTCGCGTCTGTCTGTATACTCACGATAAACTCAAAAAGTACTGGATGGATTTATTACAGTTTTCAACAGGTAGAGTGTTTCCTGAGGAAGGTTTTTGTGCATAGTACATTGAGTTTGTTTTGTAAATTGGGCGAGAAATGATCGTTATATTCAATATAGTAATCCATTCGTCGTTCGAAATAGATGTTTATAATTGTTCGTTTTTGCAACATGACTGGACGCATGTATGAAATGAAAATAATGTAAGTAAATGAAATATAAAAAATAATGTAAAAAAATTAAATAAAAATAAAGTAAATAAACTGTATTTCCGGAGCGAAACCGGGCTGGGTCTGTAGCTACAGATAAAAGCTGCCCATGTCGCCGTCAGCTCCCCCGTCTATCCTCCCATCGGTCAATCCGTCTATCTGTTTGTCCATTAACAGTATTATTCGCGATTAAGTAGCATTACTATATATAGCTTTCGGGCCCTACCGATTTTACGACTATTTTTTAAGCTCAAGTAGCTGTACGACTACGACTCATATCGATATATCAACGATTCACATTCATACATCGGCGATTTACATCGGTACATCAACATTTATACTAATTTATCATAGATGCATATACATACATCAACGATTTATATCGATACTCCAACGATTGGCATCGGTATATCGACGATTCACATCGATACAAGAAGGATTCATATCGATAGTAATGCAAGTGGTAAAAAAGTAGTAAAATATAGAAAATGTAGGACCTTGTAATGCGGAAACGTCTTGAGCAGCATACTCCGACATAAAATTATCACGTCATCCACAAATTAAGATACAATTGAGTGAGCACCCACTTCATATTTTTTCGTTGGGTTATAAATGTCAAAAAGCTCCATACAAGCACGATAACATCGCGAGATAAAGTCATCGGCCACTGGACGAACTCAAACGTTAATTGAGTGCGATTTGACAGTTGCCATCACGCCCCCGTGACACGTGACATGACAAGAGTCAGGCGGCAAGACATCTTATGCTTTTAACTTTTTCTATAAAAATGTCGGTAGTAAACAAGCATGTCCAACATGCCCATTTTGGCATGAATTATTCCATTTTGTAATTTGCATTGTTTACAAAAACATTTTTTATACATAAATTGTTTTTTTTTGTCACATGATCAAAACGTTCTGCCATTTTTAGAACCTATATTACATACTCGTTATTATTCAATGTATGAAGATGGTTAGGTCTCAGCGCAAAATGTTGTTTCATTCGGGACATGCATATGCAGACTGCAGCATTTCTACCATCGTCATAATGCTAGTGCTAGTGTTGCCGATCGATATTCTATCGATAGTAGTCCGAAAGAAGGTCTATCGATATTATAATCGATAGTATTGATTAAATCGATAGTATCGATGCTATCGATAGTTCGAAAGCATACAGTACTATCGGACAAATGCAACACCATCGATACCATCGTATCTCCCAGTCAGAAAAGTTTCGATCCTCTCGATTGTACAGATACTATTGAATTTCTAGGAAACGATAGTATCGATACTATCGATTGTTGTGAACTATCGATTGCATGCTAATTTGAGATAGTATTGTTTACTAATTTCATGTATATAATAGTCAACTGTCATAATATTATTAAGTATTTCTTCTTTTCACCAAAATATCAAACAAAAGATAATGTAATAAAATATGGTTTGTTCTACTCTTCATTTCATCTGTAACTACGCTTGAGAATCATACTCAATACGTAATTTAACATACAATCGATAGTTCGAAACAATCGATGGTATCGATACTATAGATTCTATCGTTACTATAGTTTCCTAGACATTCAATAGTATCGATAGTATTGATTCTTTTCCGATAAGGAGATACGATACTATAGATCAGTGTTTCCCAATGTGGGGCCCACGCCCCACTGGGGTGAAATTTGATAGTTAAGGGGCCAATTAAAAAATGAACTTGACACGATTTTGATCTTTTAGCTGTGGGTTATTTAAATGTAATGCGAGATATCGATGACAAATTTAATAAAAAAAAAAGAACTTTTTTTAATACGTCCGCTCAATGTGTCGAAGAAGACATATTTTGCTACTATACTATTTTTATGAAACCTAATACACTTATTTCTAGATAAAATAAGTTAATAGGAATTAACACGTGCCTTTTCGCTATATTTCAATAAAACTGTAATTTCTTCTTAAAAAATATCATTTATATTTCTTAAGGGAACAAAAAAATTAAAAGTATAAAATTATGTACGGGGGTATAAAACTTTTAGAAATGTTTAGGTGGGACATTGCCTAAAAAATATTTGGAAACACTGCTCTAGACTGAAAATGCGCCGACATTCACACGAATATTGTATTTGTAGCATCTGTGTGTCATCTACGAACACATAGACATAATACCCGCCCCTAATCTTGTAGCGCGGCCGTAACTAAAACACTTGTGTTCGTCCGTAATCCATACAGATTTGTCCGTACAACACAGGTGTACTAGCCACAAGCGCGTTGCGCGGCGCAGTACACAGCAGTCTATTACAACGCAGGGAGACTGTTAAGAATATTTATTTAGTACAGCCAAAATTACCTTTTGAAATGGGAACAAAATGAATTACCATAGAGAATGATATAAAATCGTTGAAAATAAAAGTCATTTTTAAATATATTATTTTTATTAAGATACAACAATATATAATGCCGAACCTCACAAACAATAAAATATCTAATTAAGTATATTCTATACAAAAATAATTTTATTTTAAAATATTTTTATTATTCAAAATATTACTATAAAATTGCTTACAGTAACTTTACCATAACATAATATATGTACGTACATTTCAAAGTCCATTCAGAGCGTAGTCCGTCTCATACAATAATAATACTAAAATTTATACAAATAAATAAAATTGGAGTATCTGTTTGTAATAATAAAATAACAGGTGTTTATTAAATGCATATGTATGTATCTATACATTTTTGTCTGTCTGTTCCAGCTAATCTCTGGAACAGCTGGACCGATATTGATTGATATTCACTGGCAGATAGCTGATGTAATAAGGAATAACTTAGACTACTTTATTTAAGTATTATATAAAACAAACGGGGACGAAGTTGCGGGCAAAAATAGTTGTAAATAAAATAATTAGAGTATATTGTATCAGTGGTCAGAGGTGTCATTTCACAATAAAGGTTCTTCTGGTGATGTTAGGGTCTCCCCATATAATTGGTTTTTGGCATTTTAAATTCAATTGCTTCTTAAAATATAGCTAATAATTGGTATTTCATCAAAACCTGACTCTAAGGTATTTTGTACTTACGGTTTCAAAAATACATTTGAACATAAATAAAGCAATGTGTCCGGGAGAGCTCCAGCGACATCCTGACCATGATCAAGGGACGAATAGACTTTTTTTTATATATGAGCCTAGCGATAAGGCGGACGGGCTGCCTGATGGAAAGCAATCATTGTCGCTTGTGGACATTTGCAACACCAGAGGAATAGCCAATGCATCGTCGACTTTGAAGGAGAGCTCTTTTTGCACCTTTTTTGAAGAGCCCCATGTCATAGCGCTCCGGGAATACCTCAGGAGGAAG